>JAFJYG010000272.1:0-58745 GCA_017366145.1 Cadophora sp. M221 | reverse complement strand
AGTATGGGACCCTCCTTTCCCACCGTACTTTCCGACCAGAAAAGTGTATTAGTCAGCTACGGAGGAGAGCCAGCCCCTGGCACGTGCGCTCCTTTCCGACCGGAAAAGGGGCCCCGCATAGGAGGTATTTCTTGCTATCTAATCCTAGTAGTTAATGCTATTGTGAATCAATAGTTCCAAAGATTCGAATGCTTTTGTTACTTAAGTTTTGAATAATATCACTACGAACCTTATATTGCTTGGCAATATCCTTTTCATAAGCAGCCGCAAGATTAATAGCACTTATGATTACATTAGTATTTTTATGTGGTATATCCTTAGTCACGGGTAGATCTCTTATAAACTTGGCATTAATATATTTATAACCCATTTTAATCGTCATATTTTAGTAATCTTGCGTTGTTAATTGTACTCCTAATTAAATAGTGGTTTCTTGTGTTAAGACCTTAGTTAAGTGCTTGCAAGTTTATAAACTATGCTTATTATGCCAAAGATAATTACTCTGGGGGAGTTCATTTGTTTTCTAGTTGAGAGTCTCTAAAAATGACTGCACGTAAGTTAAATATATAGCTCAGATTTGTTTTATTCGCCATGGGAGAAATCGTGGGATAACCTTAGCCTTACTAAAGAATGCTTAAGACTTGTAATATTGCGTAATATACGCGATTTGTTCGCTAATTACATAAATATTGTGCTTTTGAAGAAGTTCATTGCGAAATCAAATGGGCGTAATTTCTTCTCCGCGACCTAGTGAATTACTACCTTTATGCCCTAAAGCAAGCGATAGTTCTTTTAGTTGTCTTTGCATTTGCTGATACTTGCGGACTTTTGTTATTTGCTATGTGTTTTTCTTTTGGTCTTATAGTTGCTGGTCTTTTGAAGCCTTTAATATTTAATTTATTATCTACTATCTTTTATTTTTTATTTCATTAGCTTTATTTGTTACCTATAATGCACCTTGTGTAGCTAATAATAAATCATCTTGAATTATATTTAAATTAATTTCAAATTGGCTCTTCTTTTGAGTTACCCACATAAGATTTTTTTATAAGATGTCTTTGGCTTCTTAAATCATATTATGAATAGTATCCTTGAATCGCTTGATTGGTAGTAGCTTCTTATGAAATTTTAAGATATTACTATTCGAATGGTTTGTTTTAGACCAAGTCTAAGTAATACTAAGTTGGTTAATTTTTTGCATGCTTATTGTTTTGTTATATTTTAATATTTTAATTAAAAAGCTGCATAGGCTATAGCTTTTAATCACGAGATATTTCTTTCGTAACTCAAGAAACCGGTTAATGTCTTTCGCAGTTTGCTTTATTCTCGTGGCTGCTGGAAGTGTATACTCAACAAACAAGACTCAGACGCAGTACATAAATTTAGTGAGCATATATGAATACTTATCACTACGCCTTAAGCAATTCTTGTTTTCCATAATGCCTAAGATAGCCGTAAAATAAATTATAAGATTATTAAATTAATTATAGTTTTTTAGACTTTGCAAAATCATAAACATTATAAGCACACTTATCTTTTGAACCTAAGTGTTCTTATCTTCTTCAGATTCTAATAACTTAAGCACATCTTGCAATAACTGTTTCTGCTCTGGGCTGAATTTTGTCAATTCACAGCAGTCTTTTATTACATTAAGCTTTTCACTATTACTAGCCTCCTAAGTCTTATTCTCCTCTCCACCCTCTTTAACTTTATTCGCAATAGCCTCTTTATTGTTGTTTATTAACCCTTTATCCTCACTCTTACTTTCACCACCTTCAAAGCTTTTCCTCTTTTTTTGCGCTATGTATACTTATAACAAATAGCAAGCAAAATACCAAAAATACGCAATATACTAGTCCAAGCTATTCTCATTCTGCAACCACACTATAAGTTGATTCTCAACCGTCTCAATTAAGTTTACCGTTTGCAGCCAATACGAAGTATTATCATGGAAGCTGCTTAGCCCATTTACAGTACGTTTAATTATTATATCAACAATTTCGCTTATACGCTAAAGCTATTTGTCTTTTTAATTTAGCAACCTACTTGCATAAGCAATACGTCTAATATTGCGACTATTAAAGTGCAATTATTATTACATAAAGTTTTATCAACTGGTATTATTGCTCTTTTTAGTCTTAGAATTTGCAATCTCAAACCGTTTTGCGTTCTGCTTGTTTATTTCATTGAATTCACGTAGCAGCTAGTCCCAAATTGCGGTATCTTTATTATTATCATCGTCTTTTGCTTCTACTTGCGAGGAAGTCTTTTCTTAGTATTTTATTATGAAATATCGTTGGAATTTAACCCCAAAAAATGTTTGCACCTTAACTTTGGTTTAATGCGTTGGCTCTTTCTTGGTAACTTGCTAGCTATGCTTCTTATTACAATGCCTGCGCATAAACTTATAATTGACTAATATGTGACTACATCTTAAATTAGAACAATACTACTCATTTAATAGCTTTCCTAATGCCTCGAATGGAGCGCAGTTACGCGGTAGTTGTTAAACCTTCTTAAGTAGTAACAAAACTAACAAGCCGTACTAGTCTAAGATTAGCTACTACTTCTTTTTTGCTCTTAGCCTATAAGCATCCTTCAAGTGCCTTTTTAATCCCTTTACAGCTTGCCTATGCTCTTTGCAAATTAATACTTGATAATCCAAGTTGTACTCGAAGTTGTTTATTTTCCGGTTTTTGCTTGAAATTTGGCCTTAGTCCACTCAAACTATCAGCGACGACAACAATAAGCCAACCATAGCCGCCACCTACCTGCGTTTAAGAGACCTGGTCTTAATTTGGCACGTAATATGTATTTCTTGCAATCGATTTAGCTATATAGCCATTTATTAGACGTTATTTTAAGCTTTTAGCGTTTGGTTCTTACCCCGCCCATTGACGCTGCCCATTGACGGACTGGCTAAGCCCGTTTTAGCGAGCTAGGCCCAGAATAAACTGCCCAAAGACGTCAATGGGCACCCCGCCTCATGTAGAGGCCCAGAATGAACTGCCCGAAGACGTCAATGGGCACCCCGCCTCATGTAGAGGAGTACTCGATCCTCGACGGGCGTTGATATTTGCTTGACAGTATTAGCATATAATTAAGTACTACTCTTGCAGTACCGACGGGGCGTTTTTATGCATGGGTACATTTGTAGCTGCGGTGGAGAGAGGAAGTTTGGCCGGGGGCATAAGAAAGCGTGTTTAACTTGAAAGCATTTGGTTTGGTTAACATAAAGAGAGAGGGCGACTAAGCGGCAATTGCAATGGGAGTTAGGTGTGGGTAATGCAATTTGCTTTACTACGATTAATTTTTGGTTAGGAATTAAGTAGGTTAAGAAAGTAGTGAAGATTTTGCGAACAATTTGAGATGGACTAAGGGAGGTATAGGTAGCAAAACTAGAAAACGCGATTTTGTCCTAAAGGAAAGCAACAACTTATAAGCACGAGTATAATAGAGAAAGGTGACACCTGCGTAATACCCTTATGTAGGGAAATTAGCAAGAATAATCAAATATCATAACCCTGGTGATATAGTAGTTAGAACGCTTTTTATATCATATAATTTAAGAGAAAACCCAAGTTCGACTCTTAGTTGGGTCTCTTTGACTTGTGACGAGTTATTTTCTAAAAATAGGAAATATCTTATTACAAGTCACTTTTTTTTCTTTTATTATATAAAAAACCCCTTGACCTGAGACGTCATTAAACTCATCATTGACTTGAGACGTCGTTAAACTCATCGTTGACTTAAGACGTCGTTAAACTCATCGCTAACTTGAGACATCGTTAAAGTCATCGCTAACTTAAGACGTCGTTAAACTCATCGCTAACTTGAGAAGTCGATAAAAGCATCACTGACTAGGCAAGTTGATAAAGAGCTACAAATCAGTCTTGGTTCGGATGTTATATAAACTTGGAAGCGAGAACCGATAGCGGAGGATGATAATATACCTCGACCAAAGCTCAAGTTCGAAGAAAGAGGTGAATGCCTCGAGTATTGGGTCTTACGAATCCCTTAGGCGTGGGAAGATTACGGCAGGTCTTGCAGAGGAGGCGACGAAGTGCTCTAAGGAAGCAAAGAGGGCCGCGGGTAGCGAGAAAGCCTAGGATGAAGAGGTAGACGGGAAGAAGAACCGGGACGTCTTAGCATTAATCTCATGGAAGACACACCGCCGTACAAGAAGTGGAACTCCCTGTTCCTAGGAACAGGGCTGAATACCGCCTGCTCAAGGTGGTAGGAGGGGCTGTGATGGAACCCCATTTGATGAGAAGATGGGTTATTAGGTTGGGTTTCTAGACCTTAGTAATGGATTTTGCTTTGGTGCATGATAGACCTCTCTTTTATTGGCATTCGACGGGGGACATACTGCTTCTCTTAAACCAACTCATGGGCTATTGCAATGGACTTCTTACGGATTTGGTGCTGCAAAGTACTTCTTTATGGATTTAAGGATGCGTTTCGGGATTATGATTGGGATTGTCCACAGGAGCGCGTAACCGAACCACGAGCAGGCATTGTTAATACTGCAGTGGTATTGGATAGATGCGGAACGCGGAACTCTCTTGGAAATATTGGTGGTAAGCATGGTGCGGTCTAAAGGGGTCTTGTTAACTTGGATTGGTAGAGCAGGCTTATTGGTATAAACGGCCATGGTTATCTTTAATATGTATGCTAGTACTACGGCGATAAGATAGTGCAAATATAAACCCCTAACCCTAACCCTAAGTTGGATTTTTGTGATAAGAGCAGCCGGTGCTCCTAGCGGTGCTAATTTAAAAAGAAATATATGAAATACTAAATAAATATTTATGGTTTTTAAAAGTATTAATTGAAAATTAATTAATTTCTTAACTTTTATAATCTTAAATGGTCTTAGCTTTTTATGATTTAATTTGTGACTTGGTTATTTAGTTGCGATATTCTTTTTAAGTAGGTAAACCTTATCCCCTTTCTTTAGCGTTGGTTCTATGCTACGCTTCTTGTTGTAGTAGATGACTAATTTGCGTGCAATAAATAAAATATCATTGGATAGTTTCTTGTGCAGCTACTTTAGTTCATCTCCTTAGAGCATAGCTTCTTGCGCAATCCCTTGACTTGCGATTGATATGTTGTATGCCGTTGGGTTATACTCGTAGTTCGCGTAGAACGGCGATACTCCAATAATTTCCTGATTTGCGCTATTGTATGCAAACTAAGCAAGTGAGAGTAGTTGCACCTAGTTGTTTTGTTTGTAGTTAATATAGCAGCGGAGATATGTTTTCATTATTTAATTGATTTGTTTTGTTTATGCATTTATTTGCAAGTGAAAGACTATTGACATCTTTTGCTTTATCTCAAGAAGTGCTACCAAAGTTTTCTAGAACTTCGAGGTAAAAAGCTTATTTCTATTTGAAATAACCTTATTTAATATTTTATAATTTGCGAAGATTGTTTTGAGGAATACCTGCGCTATTTGAGGCGCGCTTTAAGTTCTTAGTATCAGTACTATGTACACGTACTTCGTGAACTTATTTGTAACTACACAAATTAAGTCGTATTTAATTCCTGTGACTAGGTTTATTAAAAGCGGTAGCTCGACCACGAAGTTCAATGCAATTAACTTCCATGAACGTGGTGATATTGCTAGCGACTTTATAAGCCTATACGAAGCATAGTGGTTTGTCTTATTTCAAATGCATGTATCGCATAATAATACCACGTCTTTAATTACCTTCTTTATACTTGAGAAGTAGTATTTTCAAGAAAGCTTTAATAGCGTTTTGGCTATCTCTTGGTGTTTATAAGTAAGTGCTTTATGTTGCTATTTAACAAGGCTAGTTTTATCCTTAGTAGGAACGTAGATTTGTTTTTGATATAAAAGAGTTTTGCTTAAAAAGAAAAAGAATCCTTCGCCTAGTTGTTTTCTTTGTTTGGCTACGACTAAGTCGTCGGCGTATTTTTTTTAAATTTTCTCAAACACTAGTTGGCTAGTTACTACTAACTACTAGTAGTTAACTATCAATAAGTCGCTATTTTGCTTAAGTACGGTGTGTGATTTGTGTGTCTTATTCTCGAAATACTTTGGCTTTCGACTAAGAGCATTAGCCTTAGTATTTTTCGTTTCCTTAACATAAGAAATTCGAAGCTTAATTATAAAAAGTATTTTATACCACTAAACTTATTGTTAGTTTAGTTTCTTAGTAATAATAAAATAAATGAGATTCTTATAATTCATTAAGATTTATACCTTGTAAGCAGCGCCCTTAAGATAAACCCTCCACTCGCGTACTACGTCTACAATTGCTAGCAACTCCTTATTGTATATATTGTAATTAAGTTCTGCTAGTAATAGTTTCCACAAGTGGTATGCAACTAGTTGCTATCTTTCGTCCTCGCTAAGCTAGCTGAGTACGGCTCCAATAGCGTAGTTCAAAGAATCCGTTTCCACTCGTATTTCTTTGTCGAGTATAAAGGCAATAAGTACTAGCTCTCTAGTGAAAGCGTTCTTTAAAGTCTTAAAAGCTTAATTAATTTCCTCCGTCTAATAAAACTCCTTGTTCTTATGAATCAACTTCGTAAGTAGCCCGGCGATTTCTAAGTAATCTTTAATAAATCGCTTATAAAAGTTGGCAAATCTAAGAAATAATTATACTTTCTTAATATTTATAAGTTTAATTTATTTAACAATTGCTTTAATCTTTTTAAAATTCATAACTAATTTAGTAGTAGTAATCACATAGCTAAGAAATACAACCTTGTTCACATGAAAATGGCATTTCTTTGGTTTAAGAAGCATATATGCTACCTTTAGCTTTTTAAGAATAGCGATTACGTTCTTCACATACTATTTCTTTGTTTTAAAGTAAACCAAGATGTTGTCTAAGTAGTAAATGCAAGTTACGTTCAAGTATTGCCTTAAAATATTATTAATCAAATGTTAAAATGTGGCAAGTGCGTTAGTTAGTCCAAAGGATATAACTATGTACTCGTAATAACCAAAATGTGTGCAAAATGCTGTTTTTTATTCTTCCTCTTCAGCTATCCTTACAAGGTTGTACGCTTCTTATAAGTTTAACTAAGTGAAGATATTAGCTTCGCTGAGTTTATCCCTTAGCTTCTTGGCTAATGGTAGTGCATATTGATTCTTTTTAATAGCGTTATTTAGCTGCCTGTAGTCAATGCACATCCTTCGTCCGCTATTCTTCTTCTTCGCGAAGAGAACATTGAATCCCCACGAGAATTTGAACTCCTAAATAAAGCCCTTGATTATATTCTTCTTAATATATTGCTTAATCATTATTAAGTTTATCGCCAAATATTCTCGTAATAATTAAAAGATTGGCTTAGTACTATTAACTAACTTGATTTAATGATCATAGTTTTAATGTTTTGGTAAGGCCTTTTTACTTTTTTTCTTATGAAATAATACCACAAATCGTGCGTACATTACTAGTACGTTTTGTTTTAAACCTTATTCTTAGTATTTCGTTTTGTTCTTGAAAGTGGCGCTAACCTCTTAAAGGCGTTTTACTTCGACCTTATCTTAAAAGCAAGTTATACAATTGTCAAACTGCACTTATAGTATATTCCAATTAATATTGGGATTATGTTTCTCTATTCATAGCAATCTCAAGATAATATTATGCTTCTTAATCTTTATAACATCAAACTAAATATACTCAAAGTGTTCGCTAATCCCCATGTGAACTAGCTTTATTTGCACATTAATCAAGCCTTGCGCAGCAAGTTCTTCGTCAGTAAGTACCAGCTTGTACCCGTCTATTTTAACTTCAATTGGCAATAGATATTGGAGTACAACAGCAAGAGCTATGAAGTTCCCTTGTGCCTTGGAGTTCATCATTGCCCTAAGCTTTACTCCCTTAATATTAACTTCCAATATTAAATGTTAATTGCCCATAGCGGCCAATTGTCTGGCTTCAAAGTACTCATAATGTACGTGGCTAGTAAGAACATTTCTTCATGATCTCCATTTGGGCGTGGTGCAAAGTATATCGTAAATATGCATAGTCTCCAACTTCTCTTGGCTGTTTAAGTCGTAGTGCTTGTAGTAGCTGCGTAGCTCATTGGCAGTGTCGACCCACATGCGTATTTTTCTTCCTTCCGCTAAGATTTCCTACCGCGACCCTACTTTTAGTTGGTAAGGCACATTAAGTACTAATACGTATTCTCTTGAAATTACCTAAAGGTACGTACTTAGCACGCCCTCATATTTGATTTGCTTTTAACAAATTCATTAGTAGTTCTTATAAATTACCTTATAGTATTCCCCCTACTAAGGTTCTTTACTTGCAATAGTACTAGGTTTCTTATAAGTTACGCATGTGATTACATTTATTTAATAATAACTACTAAGGTTTAGTGCTAGTTGGTTCTCTTATTAAGTAACTTCCCAGATTTCGCCGTACAATAGTCCTGTGAGTTGAAAACTAGGTGGCCCAAGCTTTGGAGTTTAGGCTACCCCCTTTTTCTTGGAGTCCGTCTTGGGTTTCTAATAACCTAAGCTATTAATTTAAATACCCTCGAGTTTTTCTTGAGCGATTATATACTTGGTCACACTTCCTTTGCTACCCACGCTCATTGCGCTAGACTCCTCGGGCTCCGCGGCCCATTTGAAGGATTCTAGTGGTAAATCCTCGATGTCAAGCTCCTAAAGTTCTCCTGCTAGTTGCTCGACTTCCTTACCGCTCGAGGTCTCCTTGAGCTGGGTATAGATGTGAGCTTTCTCTAGCTCGTCTGAAGTCATGCGTCGATACATGGCATTAAGCTGCCTCTTTGGAGGTTTGGCCAAGTCGGTGGTGTCGTAATCGTCGCGGCCCATGGCGTACGATAATCGACCATCCTTAGCTAGGCTCCCTCGCTGCTTCGCGTTCTATTAATAAGAGCTAGCCATGTGACCTGGTAGGCCACATTCGAAGCACAGCTTGTCTCGTTAACGCTGGTTCATGACTTCCTTAGACAACCCGCCGTTGCGTGGCTTTTCTTGAAATGACTTCTTTTTTTAGTGCATTGCATTTAATTCCATTTCTCGAGGGTAAAAGGGCTTTTTTAATCCTTGGCCTTAATGCATATGTCCTCCTAAGTAGTACTAGCCTTTCTTTTCCAAGGTTTGCTTGTAGTTACGATTATTAATCTTAATAACTATTTTAATAAGTTCTTGTAAGTCGTTTAAAGCATTAAACCTAATAATCTTATTCTTTACTTCATCCTTTAATTTCTTATAATACTAAGCCTTAAGTGCTTCGTCGTTTCAGCTGGTTTGATTAGAGTACTGCTAAAAGAGAGCAGTGTAAGTAGTAGCCGCGCTATTCTACTTAAGGTTTTGGATTTGACGTTTTGCGGTTTGTTCTTAGTTGATGTCGCTAAAGACGCGATTAATGTGTTTCTTGAACTCCTCGAAGGTTTGGAAGATCTTCTTAAACTTGAAGGTTATTGCCCGTGAGACTTCTCCCTTGAAGATCTTATTCTTAATATAATTAATTAAAAAGGTCTTAATTCAATGGAATGCTGCCCCTTTGAGGAAGGACGCTGCCCATAAGACTTGGTTGGTTTCGGTGGCGAACTAGTGACCGTTGAACCCTATGTAGAGTTTAACCTAAGTTAAGTAGGCTCCAAGCTTGTATCGGTTCCCGTGATAGTTGTCGGGTACTGCAAGCTTTAAAACAAGCTTATAATTAAAGGTAGTTGGTGGAGGCACAACTACCAACGCCTTTGTAAATGCAAATCCCTTGGTAAACATATTATACGTAAGTCGGTACTTTTGACAAGAAGGTGCTCAAAGTGTCACGATCGTAATATTCACTCAATGCAAACACTAAGTGTGCGAGGTTAATTTCGAATAATCAAGAAGTAGGTGTATCACGTACGGTCAAAGACAGTAACTAAGTATGAGTAAAGATACTGTTTTAAGTTAAGCACGAAGCTCCTATCTAATGGCAAACGTGCCAATCTTATATAAAACCCTTCATGCTACGGATCTCTGGGATCCTAAGATCCCATGGATCCATGGATCCTTAGATCCCCAAGATCCTGAGATCCATCACGTGACTGCGTTGGCTTCTCTGTGCAGACGGTCTGCCGAGCCTCAGGGCCAAGACGCACGTGATACTTCCTACGCGGTAGGTCCGTAACACGAGTATACCCTCTCTTCGTCATAGGTTGTCCGCCGAGTCTCCAGCCATGACAATTCGTTCGACCACGCTGAAAGTAGGCAAATGAATTGCTCGAAGAGCGCTGCTGGAAACTTTGTTTACTATAATCTAACACACAGAATCTGAGGTCTTAGAGTCTAGCTGGGCTAAGATCCGCGGATATGAATCGCGAAATTTCTGTGCTGTTCTCACAAGTGGTGAGTTTGGATTGTTGTCGATCAGCTCCAACATAGTTGCCCCAATAAAACGTATCTTTGCTACACAAGACTCTCCATTGATACGCAAATCATCTAGTGAACAGCTGCATACTATGTGAAGCATGCTCTCTGCGATGCTTATCTTTTGCAAGAGCAATGCGGATGATTCCCCAGTTCTCAGTCGAACTTCCTTAGCTGATTCGAATACCGTCGGATCAATCTTGTCTTTTGAAGCTGGGTTCTGATTGGGCCTAGACCACAGCGGACTCATAGAATCTCCGAGTGCCGGCATTGCATGTAGAACAGCCATGCGTAAGCATTGAAAGCTGACGAGTAAGTTTGCTCTTTGAATTGCCAGAATCTTTGACCCTCTATTCACACTGGCTGTTTCCTTAAATCCTAGGTTCGAGGGGGAAACGAGTATTGTCGGATGGGCTTGAAGGCCGCTTGGTAAAGCGTCTAACGAGGTTTGAAAGCCAAGGTACAACTCAGTGAGCCGACAGACATCTGCAATTGTAGCATGTTGCTGAGAGGACTCAAATCCAGGTCGAACAAGGAACCGGTCCCGTAGCCATTCAATCTCACACAATAGAACGAATACAGAGCGCCACAATTCATAGTTGAACATGAAGCCTGTCAGCAGGTTCAGCTGATCGTCCTCGGGATCGAGATTGGAGCAGGGAATACTATCCACTTCTCCAGAACCTTGTGGGTACAAGACCGTAATTCCAGGACCTAACGAGAATTTTCCCATGGTAACGGGATGGTTACTGAGAATACTGGCAGACTTATCTCCAACAAACAGTAGGAAGAAGATACGCCGGCAAAGCTCACTCTCCAAGTGGTCCATGTGGGTATATGAAGATTCGTCATGCAACCTCATGCTTTGGCAAAGGCGAATGGCATCTCCTAAGTTGTGCCAAGATGACCGCATTCTTCCAGTGGCGTGGTGAAACTCTGCGTAAAGATATCTGACAATAACGGATGTCGAATCGGGGTGCTCGATATCTCCAGCCACATAGGTATTTAGAATTGCTCGTGAGGCTCGGTAGAAATGCACCGCAACCTCTGCCTTGGCTGCAAAAATGGTTTTCGGAAGGACAGCGATGGTAACTGCGCATAAAGCAGTCAACAATGCCAACAAGGAAGCATCGTTTTCCGAATTTTGATTATGAATTTGAGATATCGCAGAATCTAGTTTTGGTCGGTAGATGATTGGCATTAATGGATAGAGGCAGTTGAAAAAGACGTCAACACATTGCGTAGCTAAGGATGTCAAGGTCTGAGAACGATTATCTTTATTGATGATGTTTTCGAGGTTGCAAATTATGGCGCTTCGTTGGGAACTAGGAGGTGCATCATGCTCAGTAAATCCCGGCGAGCTTGAGTAGCTAGTCTGCTCGCCTCGCGAACTGCATCAATAGTCAGCGGAAGTAGTCTTAATGTCATTTGCAACGTACAGTAGCGTGCTCGCAGTGTCACAAGATGCTGGGAAGCTACTAGAAGAACTGGCTGTCGGAGAGGGTTGGCGGTGCTCAACAGTCGCAACACTGGTTTCTTCACGGACAGGAGATACTATTTTTCTCTTTCGCCCGCGCTTTTGAGAAGGCAAAAAGAATTCGCAGTCAAAAGATCGAATTTCGCAGTTAACGCAGGTCGGTCGTCGAAGATCACACTCCACCAAAGGGTTAGCCAATTGAGTACTTGGAAGGCAGTCTTCTTACTTTGACTTTGCGTGACCTGCATCGATCACACGCACGACTCAACCGCTTCCGTCCAGAAGTCTTGCTTGGATCAACGCAAGTTGGGTCGTGGGCCACGTAGCCGTTGTTCTCGCCAGGCGCATATTCGGTTTCGATCCCAGTACTTTCTGCTGGAGTAGAATTATGCATAGGTGATTAAATGCATATGCAAGCCAATCGATTGACAGATAAATGATGGCAGTATTTCAGGTAACAGAAAGACCTTGTTTGAGATGACCGTCGGGCGGTTTCGAGCGGAAATTTGGCGAAAAGCAAAGAAGGTGGGGAAAGGAGGTCGGAAAAGGTATTTAATCACCCACGGATAATAGCAACTGCTGAGATCCTACATGGTAGTTTCTCCGCTTTCCTCGGCCATGCACTCAACCCCGCGCTTCAATCAGTGTTCCCGGACCCCAGGTAGTAGGTACGAGGACGATTTAATTCATCCGGTCGGTCAGCCACATTCTTGTGAAGAAGGACAAGTGGGTGGGTGCGAGTTTCTCGGCCTTCCCACACACCCTCCACACTCCGCACTCAGAACCCCGCACCTGAGATGGGAGCCCAGGTACTAACTAGTCAATTCATCCGATCAGCTAGTCACACATACTCGTGAAGAGAAGCATGTAGAGCGACTATGGGAAATACTTATTTGGTGGGGTGGGAGTCTGCGAGGGTAAAGCCTCCTATACTATCTTGAATTCCGACGTCGGTTGTTCGTCAGACTCTTGACTGTTCATGTGATTACTACATGCCATTTTTTCGTCCGAGACAAAAAAAGAGTGTGGTTCAGGGGAAAATTTGCAAATATCTGGTTAAGAATTATATTCATTCATATTGAATGAGTCGAAAATGAACACTAATATCATCATCTTTTGGAGTCCTTGTCTCGATATTGGATCTACGTTAAGAGTATCCGAGCGAAGCAGAAGTTCATTATGATAGATAAATTCCCTTTAAAAATAGATAACACTGCTAAATTTCCTAAACAAGGTCCGATCTGAAACATTTGCATAAGAGCTTCCAGTCCCGTATGTCATATGATAGATGAATCTATCTACAATTCAGTCAGGAGGCAAGCTGTACCAAACTAACGGCGAGCCTCGATGATCTCAACTTCGGCACTGGAATTAGACTTCCCGCCGCTTTGAGCCTTCTGTGTCAGTGCCAATTCACCTTGTCGGTGGCTATGACGAGGATCCTTCACTCCCATCATCTCAGCTCCTTGCTCAACATGGTTTGCGCCGCCAAAGAGAACATCCATTTCTTCAAGTGATCTCTGCTTCGTTTCGGGAATCAAGAAGAAAACAAAAACTGCCAAAAGAATATCTGTCGTCACGAAGAAGAAGAATGACTTGAGACCACAGTTCTTATAGAAGGTCGGGAAGAACTGTTGGAAAATAGTCCCAGACACATTCTGCATCTGAGAAGCCATACCGACTGCCTGGGCACGGACGTTCATTGGGAAAACCTCAGACGTGTAAATCCAAGTCGTTGCTCCCCAAGACGGCTTGTAGAAGAAAATGAACAAGAAAAGGAGGAAAACGATCGCGATTCCAACCGATTCCGTCTTGGTGCCATTCACATTCGGTGTCTTCAATCCAACAATAGCGACCAGGAACATACACATCGCCATACCAAGGGCTCCGACGATAAAGAGGAACCTTCGACCAAAACGATCGACGGTCCAGGCAGCATTGAGGGTAAATAGGATTCCAAAAGTTGCGTTGAGGGCGTTGATGAGGTTGATCTTGTCTGCACTAGCCCAGATTTTCTTGTAGATAGTCGAAGAGTAACTGTTGAGAGTGCCTTGTCCCGTGAGCTGCTGGCCCATGTTCAGAACAAACACAAGGCCAAGACGTTTTCGGACAGATACATCTTGCCACAAGGTCAAATATGCCTTTTTGCCGCTAGCAAGAGCCTCTTTCTCGAACTCGACTGCTTCCCGGATCTGCAGCAGTTCGTCCTCGACATCTTCCTCCGTGTCTCGAACTTTACTGAGAGACGCTCGTGCCTGCTCAATTGAGTTTGATTTTTGAATGTACCAGCGAGGAGACTCTGGCATGAATGGGAGCTGAGCGATGATGACGATTGGCATAAGCAATTGGAAGATGACAACAATCTTCCAGTCCCATTCTCCAAGGCTGGTGCGGTGCTTGGCGGCAGCGTAATTGACCCAGTACGCAAGAAATGATCCGACTGAGTAGAATAGCTGCCAGAAGGCCATAACTTTTCCACGGATCGCAGGTGGAGTGATTTCTCCTATGTAGATTGGACCGGCAGCTGGCTTTCGGTTAGCAAACTATCAACGAGGATCGAACCAAATTATCATGGGCGGTAAAGGTATACTTGAAGCAAAGCCTTGACCTATTCCAATGAGAACTCGGCCGACAATAAACACGCCAGTGTTATGGCGTGGAGCAAAGCATTGAAAGAAGGTTGCAATGATAACAACAAAGCACCCGATACCCATTCCCAAACGGCGTCCAAGGAAATCGGCCTAGAACTTGTCAGCTGTGTGAATGAAACATTCATTCAGCTAAACTATACCGTTGGGCCGGCGAAAAACCAACCGCTAACAATAGCACCTATGCCATAGGCCGAATTGATGAGGCCGATGAGTTGAGTACCCTGTGAAGGTCGATTAGACACTGAGGAGGTGGTTGTGTATTCAGATGGAGACTCAACTGGTTCGTCAAACCATGCTACCCAGTGATGGCTGTTCTGCAGTGCATTGAAAACAGATGCGTCGTACCCAGTCAGTACCATGCAACCGGCTGCCACCAAAGCAATGTACCTGGACGCAATAGTGGTCAGGGAACATTTCGATCAAATCTTGCAGGTAGAAAATCCATACCAGTTGTAGATTCTCTTGTTCGAAACCATGTCGTCGAAATGAAGAGTTGCAATCGAGACAGATCAAGAGCTATGATCGAGATAGATCGAGCAAGGTGGACCTGTGAAGTTGAGCAGCACTCGCATCTTATGAATTAGGCTTTACGACTTCCTTCCCTGCCAGCCTTGATAGAAAGGGCACAGAAAGTAGGGGGCTTCGGCGCTGCATTTCTCCAGCCATGTAAATGCATGTGAGCAACACGATGTTGGTTTTGATTTAGCAGTTCTTTTCCGTACCCATCTCCAATTTACCGAGAAAGGGGGATATGGGTGCACCCTCTCATGATAGCGAATGCGTTCTAACGCTTCGCTCAATTTAGCCGTGGAGAATTGGCCGTTGTCGTCCCAATGGTGTAGCGAGGCGTAGGACGTCTTTCATCGGATCGGTTGATTTAATTTAGCCTGAATTACCCCGCCATAAAAGTCGGGGTCGGTCTTGCACGTAACTTTCATATCGGGGTCTCCAGTGCAATTTCCACCCTCTCCGCCTTTCTAAGGCAACCTCAGCATCCACAGTACGCTTATTCTAGTTTGTAGCCGATCTTCGTGAATGATCTCTATTAGCTTCGCAGTCTTCACGTTCTAGTGGTGGAAATACTGCTTTACAGAAGTTCGACAAGAAGCGTGAGAGAAGAACGATAATTATTTTAGCCGGCGCGCCAAGATAAACCCAAGATGGCCTCGGCATTTGGGAGACGTTAATATATCAATATCAATTTTTTTTTTGGACCATGCTGCAGAATTTTGTTTGTCCTAAGCAATCTGATAGCTGTGATCATTATCGAAAATAAGATGCGGATCTTCCAAACAACTGTTCTCGCACTAGTGACTGCTTCAGTCTCAGCTTCTTCTGTTCCAAATCGGTCAATTGTTAAGCCATTCCCAAAGCAACCTTCGTCGTCATTCCCGAGCTCACCTCCAAGAAACCCCCATCGAGTATGCACAGTTTCAACTCACCATGCCGATGCAGGCCCTGCAATTCTTGCTGCTGCCCGCGAGTGCAACCACGGAGGCACCGTTTACTTCCCGGCAGGTCACAACTACACGATAGCTACGGTTTTGGATCTGACCTTCCTTGCCAACATTGACTTTGCCATCTTGGGAAATATTATATTCAAGGACGACCTTACGTATTGGCAAGCACATGCCTTCCAGTACGCCTTCCAAAGTGCTAGTCTGTTCTGGCGTTTTGGTGGGTGCGATGTCAATATCTATGGTTTGGGTACAGGTTCGATTGACGGTAAAAACTTCCTCCAATTCGTTTGTTTCCTGAGAACTAACTTTTTACGGGGTTGGGGAATACGTGGTGGGCAGCATGGGCGACCAACAAGACTGTCGCACGCCCGATTCTCTTTGGGACCGATGGTTTGCATGGAGCCACTATTTCTGGTCTCAAGCTGATCAACCCTCCCAATTGGTTTAATTTGATTTCAAACTCATCAGACGTTATCATCAGCGACATGGATCTGAGCGCAATCAGCAACAATGCCAGCGTTGCGGTCAAGGTACGTTTCTTTGCCTATATTATGTGACGAGTTCTTACCATAACCATCTTAGAATTCCGATGGATGGGACACATATCGTAGTTCAAACATTGTAATTCAGAATTCAGTCATCCACAACACCGATGGTATAATTCAAACTCTTCGCAATTTCAGAAATTCTAGCTAACTTGAAAGATTGCGTCTCGTTCAAACCAAATTCCACGAACATCATCGTACAAGGTCTCAGCTGCACAGGATCCCACGGAATCTCTGTTGGAAGTCTCGGCCAATATCAAGGAGAGACTGACATTATCGAGAATATCTATGTGTACAACATCTCAATGAGTAGTGCAACAGATGGTGCAAGGATCAAAATCTGGCCTGGAGTACCGCCCGGAACTGTTGGTTCCACTATTGGTGGGGGTGTTGGACGTGTCCAAAATGTCACATACGAGAAGTATACAAACAGCAACAACGATCGTAAGTTCTTTTAATCAGACTATCGACAATACAAATCCAAAGCTCAAAAGCTAAACTGCTGTTCAGAGGTCATTGCGCTCACCCAATGCTACTCCACGTCGAACGTGACACTCTGTGCCCTATACCCAGTAAGTATTCCACTGAGGCTTTGGTATTAATATACGTGTCCTGACTGATGTGGAATCTAGTCAGCCGTTGTTGTTAAGAACATTATTTTCAAGGACTTCGTCGGTGTCATGTCAAAGAAATATGACCCCGTTGCCGGGTATCTTATTTGCAGCACGCCCGAGGTAAGTCCTCCCCGAACACTGTCTACTCTCATATTGATGAGTTATCGAATAACACTCCACAGGTATGCAGTAACATAACAGCACAAAATATTCACATCACGGAACCAAGTGGCAAAAATGCGATGTTCACCTGCACCAATGTAGACACGAGAAATTTGCAAATCAACTGTGTGTAGGGGATAGTAGGGACTTGAGGGGGTGGAGGGCTTGATATGATTTCATGGGCGTAAACGTCCAAATCTGCTGCACAATTCAATTAAGCTCGAATATTGTGTTATACTAATAATCGAGAAAATCATGATTCGTTGCTTAGCAGACGTGATTGCCGAATTGACTTTTTCATGGTCTACTCGTACCATTTCAAACTCAGGGCCAAATCTATCACATGCACGCTAATTGACGGATCTTCCTTTCCGGACGTACCAGGGGTCCTGGCACCTCTATAGGATTTGAGTGCAGATTATACTGCTTCGAATTTAGCCGATCATATAATTCCGCTCAAAAGATCGGTGTATTATTTTCTGCTCATATCAAGATGTCTCATTGGCGCGGTCGTGCTTATGGATCATATGCCGGTCGACCCATTTTTAGTTAAGTCATGTTCATAATCTGAGACTACATTTATTATTCATTCTTCGAACGCAGGGAGCCAAGCCAACTTCTTCAAAACCAGAACGCAGAACTCTTAGTTTCGTGGCAAGCAATAGATTCCCAGCACCATGGCTTCAGGATTTCTTCGAGTCCAGGGCAACCAGATCGTTAATGAAGATGGCATACCAGTGATTCTTCGCGGTGCCGGCCTGGGCGGCTGGATGAACATGGAGAATTTCATTACTGGATTTCCGGGCCACGAATCTCAGCACAGAGAGGCCATGCAGGAAGTGCTTGGCCATAGCAAGGCCGAATTTTTCTTCGACAAATTTCTCGAGAACTTTTTCACCGCGGCAGACGCCAAATTCTTTGCTACTCTTGGACTTAATTGCATCCGGATTGCATTCAACTACAGACACTTTGAGGATGATATGAACCCACGGGTGCTCAAAACGAGTGGGTTTAAACATTTGGATCGGGTTGTCAAGCTGGTCAGTTCGCAATTGACAATGATATGTTGATCTCTTGCTAAAACCACTCAGTGCGCTGATGAACGCATCTACACAATTCTAGACATGCATGCTCTACCGGGTGGACAGAGCCAGGATTGGCACTCGGATAACGTCTCGAACTACGCTGCATTTTGGGACTATAAGGATCATCAAGATCGCACTATTTGGCTGTGGGAACAAATTGCCGCGAGGTACAAAGACAATCCATGGGTGGCTGGTTATAATCCAATAAATGAGCCGTGCGACCCGAAGCATATTCGACTTCCTGATTTCTACAATCGCCTCGAGAATAGTATCCGCAAAGTCGATGACGAGCATATCCTCTTTTTGGATGGGAACACTTTTGCAATGGAATGGAAAGGCTTTGATCGGATTTTACCCAACTGCGCATATTCTATCCACGACTATTCGAAAATGGGCTTTCCTCTGGGAGACCCTTTCAAAGGAATACCCGAACAGATTGAACAACTGGAGAAGCAATTCGTTCGCAAGATGGAATTTCAGATCAAGAACAATGCCGTAGTCTGGAACGGCGAGTTTGGGCCAGTGTATGCCGATCCTGAGAAGGAAGACACCGCTTCAGAAATCAACGAACAGCGTTACAACTTGCTTGAAACGCAACTCAAGATCTACGAAAAGCACAAAGTGCACTGGACAATTTGGCTGTATAAGGATATTGGCTTTCAGGGCATGATGCACACATCTCCCGATAGCTTATGGAACAGGACTGTTGGACCGTTTGTTGAGAAGAAAAGGAATCTTCAGTTGGATGCGTGGGGGAAACATGCTTCGAAGGAGCTGGAAGCCATTTTGGCTCCACTGGTCCAATGGGTAGACAGCGTTTCTCCAATGGCAAAGGCGACGTATCCTACTCCATGGTCAACTATTCATCATATTCAGCGTGCCGTTTTGCAGACCTTTGTCGCTCAGTCAATGTCGCATGAATTCGCCAGACTGTTTGAAGGGATGAGCTTAGAGGAATTAGAGGAATGTGCGCGAAGCTTCCATTTTGACAGATGTGTTCAACGGCACGGCTTGAATCAGAGGTTAAGTAGCCAAAACAAGCTCCCAAACTTATAGTTTCATGTTGCTTTTCTTTTTAGACTAGATACAGTAGAGGATATACGAATGAAAGATAAAGGCTGGGTTTTAAAACTCAAGGAGCAAAGAAAGTGAATTAGAAGTTTCAACAAGAGTGAGAACTGGAAACCTGGCAAGTTTCATTGCGTAAGGACCAAGTCATTCGATCACATTTATCGAGGAAAGCCTAATAGCTTTTATCGATCCATGAGTAGCCAAGTGGCCAAAGTTGTCCCTTCGTGACAGGCGCAGTGGCTTCCGTATAGTAGAGCCTGCTTGAAGTTGACGAGCTTGCGCCTGTGTTTGACCACTCCTCGAAAATTCTACGACACGAGGATGTCAAGGTCAGCGAGTAAACCGACGAACGTGAGAAAGGCCAACATACGGGGTAGCATTTGCTGTCATTGGAGCCCAGCCTTTAGCATTCACAACGGCTGTTAAAGCAGAAAACTGGTAGATGACTCGTGCATAAACACGCCACGGTCGTCCTAGGTAGACGAGCCCAGTGACACTGGCTCCTGAAGCCGCAGCGATCTTGATGGCAAAGTTAGAAGGCATGTTGTGGTCAAACTTATTGGATTGACTTACAGTGCTGTGGTCGATCACATACCAGGAAGGGTCGGTATCGTAAGTTCGAGAGCTTGCCGTAATTGACCCGCCTCCACGTGAGGCGATAGTACCTAGTTCAAGGTCAGTAATACTCTGTTTGATGTTGAGCTCATCTCTAGCTCACATTCACCGAACCATGCGCTGGCATCTCCAAAAATATAGTCCACAGCTCCTGCTTACAGTTAGACACGGGATGCTCGAAATTAGATTCAGTCCTTGCCTTCGATATAACAGTTGGAATAATACTGGTAGCCAGACTTTGCATACAGCGTATCTTGATAGCTTTTGAATGAGCACCCATAATAGCCTTGCCTTTCACCATTTGCTGTCAGTGCAACTGCCTGGACCATATGTCAGACACGGCTTTCTTGCAACAGGGTTATGACCTTACTTGTCCAGCTGTACCGTAAGTGTTTTCAAAATTGATGTTGTAAATCTTCACATCGTTGCTAACGACATTCATTGCAGAGCTTGCGTCCAAAGAACCAGCATCATATGAGCCAACGCCGTGGGTAATCGTGACTGTGTTTGCTTTCCAGTTTCCGGTGCTAAAATTTCGAATCAGCTTATCATGCAATGAGGTGAGTGAGCAACATAATAACTCACTTAGTTGTAGATCCATATATCGTCAGCGGGCCCTTATTCTTGATGTATACGACTTCGGCATAGGTGCCGGGGTATATGAAAATACAACTGCTTGCAGTAGACGAAAGGACCGCTACTGCAGAGCTGACAGTCGCATACTCGCTTGTCTGGGTGCCTGAACCTCTGACGACAAGGCAGCCAGACGGCGGGGAAGTCCGAGATACAGCTCTTTTCTCCAGCGAAGCTGGGCTAGCCAAGACACTTCTGAGAACCGAGGCTGATGCGAGGAGCGCAAAGATGGTAGACTCAAGAAAAGGCATTTTTGCGGTCAATTGGGCTTTCTTGAGAGAGATGCCATTCGAAGGCGAACCTTTTGAGCTTTATGTTTTACTTCTACCTACTTGCTGTTTCTTTGTCGGTCGTTTATTTAGTCACACTCCAATATTACTCAGAGCAACTAGTAAAAAATACCCCTCATTTTACTAGGAATAGAAATGAGCTTTTCGAGTGATGCAAAAAAGACGTGATCCACAATCTAAAACCCCATACTATTTTCCGAATAGTTTCCCCGTTTCGGATAATACTTCCATGACGCGGGGTTGAGTTTATTATTTTCCGAGTCAGGGGCCAACAGTAACCGAGCACAAGCCATAATGCTCCGAGCAGAATTTTCCGCTGCATAAGCGTAAGAGAGATTTGCCGTACTGCATTACTAGATAGAAAATAACGTCTCAATGAGCTCTAGCACGGTGCATAGCAAAATCAAATGATCGTGAGACTCCCACTTTAGGGTAAATTCGACTGTTGTTAGCCTGGAGAGAAATGGATTTTCATTCCTATTTATACTGCATGCGTTTCTTACTAGGACCAGTGCCAACAAATTCTGGGCAAATTTTCAAGCCTCACTCCAAGAAAAAAAGACACGAAAACATGGCTCTTGTAAAGTTCAGCCTTCGGAGCTTCTCAATGATTGCTGTCTTAGCTGCTTTTGCAACAGCTGCTCCATCCCCAGTGGAAATTACGCCAGACAAGGCCGTTGCGCTCGTCAAGAGAGCGACATGTACACCAGCTTCTGCAGGTAACTCTGGCATTGATGACACTCCAGCAATCAAGGCTGCTATCACTGCTTGTGGATCTGGGGGTACGATCGTTATTCCATCGGGGGTAACTTACGCCATACGATCCCCAGTCGATTTCAAAGGCTGCACTGGATGCACATTCAACATTGAAGGCACATTAAAGGCATCGAGCGACCTAGACTATTGGTACTACCGGTCTGAGATATTTCTCATCAGTGGTATCACAGGAGCAACAATCCAAAGCTTGCTAGGGACAGGTGTTATCGATGGGAATGGTCAAAATGCCTACGATACTTTTGCTACCAACACCAGTCTCAGGAGACCAGCACTGTACTCAATCAAGGGGGGTTCAACGGCTATCACTACCAAAAACATCCACATGAAGAACCCTCCTGGTATCTTCATCTATGCAGGAGGCGGCAGTTCCAATATCAAGTTCGCTTCTTTATACATGACCGCCGCGAGCAAGAGCACCAACGCTCCTAAGAACACAGACGGTTTTGATGTCTGGGATGCTAGCTTCGTCACCATAGCCGACACAACGGTGAGCAATCAGGACGACTGTGTTGCATTCAAAGCCGGTTGTAGTTATGTTACTGTATCCAACATCAAATGCACAGGCTCGCATGGTCTCTCAGTTGGATCACTGGGGAAAACACACGGGGTAGTGGATACCGTCAAGAACATCTACGTCAATGGCGCCGACATGGTCGCTTCGGCCAAAGCAGTTGGAATCAAGCTCTACCCAAGTGGACCAAACCACGGCTCTGCTATAATCTCCAACGTAACTTGGTCCAACGTTATCGTTGATGCGAGTGACTATGCCGCACAAATAGGAGGCTGTTACGGCGAAACGGACGCTTACTGTGCATCGTATCCAACCACCTCACAGTTTTCCAGCATCAGGTTGATTAACTTCTCCGGGAAAACCTCTGCCCACTATCAGCCGACTACATCTGAAATAACCTGCCCAGCTGGGGGCTGTGATGTTGCTTTCACCGGCTACAGTGTGCTATCGCCACTCGACACATCAAAAGTCATTTGCGCAACAAACGGTGGGACTATTTCGGGGGTGGCTTGCTCGAGCTCTTGAAGAGTTTAGGATACATTAAGCCAAGTTGATTTTGGTTATGTCTGTTCCATCCAAATTGTTGAAAACCAACCCTTTGTATGTTTTTAGTTTAGTTCTTGAATTTACGGCAGATACCTGAGATACCCCTCATTCACCTGAAATTCCCTTTTGAAAAGGTTTTCTATGGTATTAGGAGATCGTCTTACAGAGTGGTTTTTAAGTCAGGAGAGACTCGGATATAGCGTTACTCATGCGCATATCAGAGGAGAGCGTCTCTACCTCGGAATCGCCTCACCCCAAAATCATCCACCGCCCCGCACGTGCTTCGCACCAATGGACCTCTTTTCATTCTGTATTCCGGCTCTCTCAACCCGAGCTGAGTGAGTTTTTTTTCCTACTCTATAATCGTCGGATGGAAATTCCCGCATTCGCACTTTACCTTAACAGGACATGGATGAAGTGGCCCGCCATAATTGCGTACGATCGGAGCCGAACAGAAATTGAGCGCTACGATAGCCTCCTGTAAGGCTGGAGGCTGGGTCAATCCGAGGAAGCTGTGCTCAGATATCAGAAAACGGTTCGAAAGGTGGGAACCACTATTTGTTTAAAATATATTAACAAGGTATATTTATTCAATTTAATTTAACTTATTATTCAATGCCCATGTTATCCTACTACATCATTCCACGCTGACTAAATAAAATCAGCATAGGCTTAACAGGATAGGGATAAACTTACCCAAGGTACATTTGAAGGATGAAGCCAATGCTCTGGTTCAGTGAATAACCTCATTTGATCAGAGATTATCCAGTCCTCCAGGCTGTTCTGATTCGGAGAAGGTGTTGCTCTGTGAAATTGTCAGCCAAACTCTCTCAAATCATCACTACTCACAGCAAGAATCTCACTATTCTGGAAGCCTTCTCACAAATCCTACTCCTTTCAGCTAATCTCTCGAACCTCCTCATCGCATCTTCCAAGATTCCCTTAAACTTCTGATAATGCGGCTTGTATATGGGCATCAGTAAAGCCACCGCTAAGACAGCAGCTGCGTGAAAAGCATGGAAGCTCCCAAGTCCATTGGTGTACCACATGTATGGGCGAAAGCTTGGAGTCTCCGACAGAACTTTGTGAATATCCAACAGCGCCTCTGCGGAAGCAATGCACCGGATCTGAGATTCATTTGGGACATCTAATCCAAGAATCGATTGTGCGAAGAAAGGCCGGTGGAGCAAGAGGAAGAGCTGATGGGAGTAGGCGTGTAAGATATGCAGATGAACTGCATGATGGGACGGCAATTCTTCAAAGATTGTGTCTGACAAGTATCGGTTTTCCCACTCCTCCTGAACGAGACAGATTTGTTGATCCAGGGCTTGGATTCTAGCACGGCTGGGCTCTGATGAAGTCTCGCTACAAATCTGAACGGTAACGTTGTACAGCTGGAACTTGAACAATAAGTAAGACATCTGTGTTGGCCCCGTGAATGATTCCTGAATCCCATCAAGTGTGATTGCTGCATCATTGACATCAGCTGGAAGTTTAACATTGCTGGAAATCCGCCACGTGGGGTCTGGACTTCCAATTGCTGTATTCTGGATAGTGTAAAGCATCATGAGACCTGCCCAACATCTCCTGCGTTCTTCGCATTGAATGGGGTCCAAATTGAATGTAGATGGGTCTATGTGGCAAGCGAGAGCAATGGCGACGTTATATGTCATGCCTGGCTACGTCAGAGCTTGAAAAAGGGTTCCTGGGGGGGATTACCGAGCAGAACCCAGGTATGATCTTGACTGTGACCCATTGCATAGATAAGCATCACCAATGCTTGCAATGACTGTAAATTATGCTTCCCCCAAAACACCCCTTGCTTAGCAAGACACTTCATAGCAGCTTCACGATATCGCCGACCTAGCATGCGAATGTTATCACAAGAGTTTCGTCCCCGTGCAAGGTCTCTAAGGACTTTGTCATCTTCCTCAAGACCAGTAACTGCCAACGAAAGAAGTACAAACAAGATCGCTAACCACGACAAAGGGGTAGAAGAAGGATCCTCGACAAATCTGTCATACTGAGCATGGAAAGTGGGATCGTGCAAGATATGAAAAAGCTAGAGATTATTAACAGGTGTACATAAATTTGGGATACTTTCTTACAGGCGAGAAGACTGAAAAATACTGGTTCTTCAAATAGTCGCATTGTTGCATGGGAGGGAGAATCGAGAGGATCTCATCAATAGATGAGACAGACGAAGCTTTGAATGGGAACCCAAATGACATCCCAGAATCGTCCGGGTCATCCAAAGAAGGTGTTGCGATCGACAGGCTGGTATTAGCAAGTACCGAAGTCCATTGTGACGTGCGAGGCTCGTATCGAACATCTCCTTCAGCAGTCGATGTTAAGACTCCATATTTTGCTGGGGTTGGTTGATCGGAGAAAGCGGCTGATTGAGAAGAAGGTTCTGATACGAGGGATTCCGGCGAGAGTTGAGAGGATTGAACACTTTCTAAAGGAGACGGTATTGAATTGTTGATTTGCTTGTTGTTGGAGACATCGGTGTGATTCTTCAAGAGTTGCTCAAGATTGTTGACTCGGTTCAAGAGTTCTTCGTTGGAAGATGATTGGGGACGAGGAGCATCGGTTTCTCGGGAGCCTTTGTAAACACATCTATTCATGCAGCCCCGCCGACGACAAGTGTCGCAAAAGGGTCTCGTTCTGGAACATTTGATTTTTCGATGTCTACAAGGCTCACAACTGATCGGCTGGCGAACACTTGGAGGTATCGGAGAGAAGCTTTCATGGTGGGGTGAGACCGAGTGCTGTGGGTATTGCTGCTCCATGGCTAAACTTGAGGGTTTGTCAGAGATGGAGATCTAGAGCGGGGGTCGTCCGTTTTATTCCATTGGGATGGGAGCTAAAGTACAATCACGTGGGAGGCAAACCATGTGGAGAACACCATTTGTTCGGGCTATCCAGTTCATTCACGAATAAACCCGTTTAGTCACCTCAAAGTACGGGTATGTGATGATTTTATGTGTGCCGGGAAGCTTTACTTGGAAATTCGGGTTCACAATTTCACAACAATCTAAAAAGTCTACAAATTGAAGAAGGAACATTGCTCTGTCCAGTTATCCTGGATTCCAAAAACAGACATGGACATGGGATTCTGGACCCAAAGGTCTTAGACGTCGTCATAAATGCTATATCGACCTGAAGATGGCTCGTTTTGACTGCACAGCACAGAATCTACATCGAGAGGAAAGAGCCAACAGTATTTGCCACCCCCTTCAAATCCTCAAATATATGCCAGTGCCCAACCTGAGGCAAAACTTGAACCTTAGCACCCTTGATTTCTTGCCCATACTTCTCACAGACTTGTGGTGGTGATACTTTATCATCCTCGCCAGTCAAGATCAGTGTTTTCCCCTTGATTTGACCCACAGGCAAAGCCTCGGATGATCCTGCAAGAGCAGTACATCCTTTAGCATAACCCTCAGGATCTTGACCCAACAGAGACATCCGCACAGCAGAAATGCCCACGGGATTATCAGATTTTGACTTTTCAGATGTACCAGCAGTTACTACTGCATCAACAACAGCCGCCATTCCGAACGTTCTGACTGTATCTGCTCGAGCAACAGATCCGTTGCGAGCAACCTCGGGTACAGGTGAAGGTGGTGGGCCAAGTAAGACAAGCTTGGATACAAATTCAGGGTACTTTATCGCAAGAGTAAGAGCGATCAAACACCCCATGCTGTGAGCCACGATCGTCGCTCTGGGGATTTTGGCGTATTGTGCCATTGCATGGAAGTCCTCCACATAGCTTTCGATGGTAATTGTTGACTTTGCGGATGTAGGCGAGAGTCCATGCCCCTCGAGATCAAGTAAATGGAGAGAGAATATCTTTCCAAGCCCCAATGATGCGATCAATGGAGTGTAGAACTCTGATGATCCCCCGAGTCCATGAATGAAGATGATTGGAGGTTTGTTAGCATCACCTGTTTGTCGATAGTACAATTTCTTCGAGTTGACTTCCGTCAGTCCAACACCCCCACAGGTTTTGTACATATTCGATATTGGGATGTGCGACGCCTTTGCAACTCGGGCAATTGTTTGATTAGTTGCCGTTGGCTCAGAAATGACATTCTTCAAAACACCAAGTCCTGTAACGGAGACTTCGACGACATCTCCTGACTTCAGCCAAACGGGAGGTTTCTGCCCGAATCCAACCCCAGCCGGTGTTCCTGTGGCGAGTACATCTCCAGGCTGCAAAGTCTGACCTGCAGATAGTGTTTGGACGAGGAAAGGAATGGAAAATATGAGATCGTCGGTTGTTGAGTTCTGTCTTGGACTACCATTGATATGAGTCTGCACACGAAGTGTCTTGGGTAGATCGCATGCTGGAACAGCTATAGGGCCCTGTATATAATGTCAAAGTTTGTAGCTTGTAAACGGGAGATGAGTTACATACCATTGGACAGAATGTGTCTGGAGATTTCCCAATATAAAATTGCTTGTGATCCCTCTGTCTCTCTCGCGCTGTCATGTCATTGATGATTGTGTACCCCCAAACATGGCTCATGGCATCCGCCTCCTTGATCTTGAAGCCCCCTTTTCCAATAATGACGCCGATTTCTCCTTCGTAATCAACCGTATCGGTAAAGCCAGGGTGTGGAAAAATTGGTTCTCCATGCGCAATGATGCTCGTGGACCTCTTGGTGAAGATAACTGGATGAGTGGGTTGATCCACCTTGTCGCTGGAGTCATATCCAGATGTATTGAACTCAATGGCGTGCTCGAAATAATTCTTCCCTACAGCTAGGATATCACGACCACTGATGGGGGGAAGGAGCTGGACGGAGGAGAGTCGAATGACTTCGCCAGCAGGCTTTACGTTGGCTTCGCCAGTCTCAATAACCTGAAGTTGGAGTCAGCCTGGTTCACAGAGTACAAAGAATCTAATGCAGCTGTAACGGCACATCTACAGTAGGAGGAGGGACCCGAACGCGAACGGAAAAAGCACACCTGGTAAAGATTGGAAAGGGGAGCTCCCGATGCAAAGCTGAGCGGTTGAATTGAAGATTTCTCGACGTCAAGATGTCCAATTCGAGACTGATCTGGAGCATTCGAGTTCGTGTATGCCACATAGTTTGTGAATCGTGGCTGCGAGCCGTTGACGTGGCTGTTGGTAGACATGGTCGAAAGTGGGAGTACTGAGCTCACTAATGAGATGATGCTGCAATTTGATTCTTGCACTTGGGGACAAGTCGTAAATTAAAGGCAAAGTATCTATTGAGATAAGAAAGATCAAACTTTACAGGAAAATCAGAAGTGGAATGTTTTGGGACTTTGAAGCTCAACCCCACCAAAACCCTACAGATTTCTGCCCCGCGGTGTCGCATCATTCGCTCTACAGTATTGACTTGATCCCGGTTCCGAGAATTAGAAAAGGTTAAGCCCAAGATCAGTCCGTCCCACCGTTGCTGCGTCTCCGCCATGTCCGCCATCTCCGCATGATCTCCGCGACATTTCCGTCTTCCCCGTGCCTCGTCCTCGAACTTCCCATGGCTTCTTCCTTCAGAGATTTCCTTCTTAGCCAATAACCCTAAGAACTAGGACTCTTGAGGGTTAGACAATGTCTCAAAGCTGCTAGGGAAGACGAAGCTGACATGGGGAAATGGATCCTCACCTCTCCGCACCCCAGACTTTGCTAGTCCTGGCTCCTCCAAGCCTCAAGCAGTGGCTGTGAGTAATTTGCAGCTTATTGAGAGAGAGTTCTGTAGCCAGACGCCGCGGCTTCACATTGCAGTGTCGAGACGATTACCTGGCAATGTTGTTCGTTGCGTTCTCAAAGCGTCAACGAAGCGAGACTAGTGCCTTCAGGTTGTAGCTATTCTTAAAGCCCTTTCCGCCCTCTTCCCAAATCTCAATGTTCAAGCTCTCTAATTCTACTGGAAAAGACTCTACTTGAATATCAATCACATCCCCCAACTCACAATGGCAAATGACAGCGATAGCTACGACCATGCGTCGAAATTGGAGAACGCAAATGGTGGGAACGTTGCACAGCTAGAGCGACTTCAAACAGTTGGAGGGCATCCGGACGATAGAACTCAGCCTTCTTTGCCAGTGGTTCATCGAAGCCTAGCAAACCCAGCTCCCCTTGGACTATTGTCTTTTGCTACGGGTCTGCCGCCACTACCTTCTTCTACCTATATCAACTAACGTAACCAAGGAATTTTTCTCATCTCCATATTTGGAGTGCAAGTCCGAGGCGTTGCCACTCCAAATGTTCTGATTGGGGTTCTCATGTTCTTTGGTGGTGTTTGCCAGTTCATCGCCGGTATTATGGAGTTTGTCAGTGGCAACACGGTGAGTTGTCATGACTTATTCCCATGTCTCAGCATGTACTAAATTCTGGAGTTCGGTGCAACAGTCTTCCCTGCATATGGAGCTTTCAACTTGTCATATGCCATGATTTACATACCAGGCACCGGTATTCTTGCAGCTTATACGGATCCTACGACTGGAGAATTGGATTCTCAATTTCCGAATGCACTTGCGATGTACCTCTGGGCTTGGTTTATTTTGACAGTCATCTTCACTGTAGCGGCGATGCGGTCTTCCTGGGTTCTTTTCTTGGACCTATTCTTTTTGAATATTGTTCTACTGCTTCTAGCTTGCGGGTATATGCTCAACAATACGACACTGGAGAAGGCTGGAAGTGGTCTTGGCTTTGTCGTTGCAATCCTCAGTTGTAAGTATCTCCAGACTGGCTGGTCAGATATTTGCTAACAACAACTTAGATTGGGCTGGAACAGCGGGACTGTGGGCTGGGGGAATTACTCCTATCGAGATCCCAGTCTTCCCAATGTACACAGAGCCCTCCTAAGAATTTCTGTGTCAAGGATGAAGGCTGGCGAGAAGTATGCTGCATCTGCAACACTGGAGTAGGGAGCGTGGAAATGGAAGAGAGTTGACAGTATGCTTACTGCTTAGGCAGCGTTATATGTACATAATTCGTGGTGTAGAGATCGAAAATTGAGATTGTTTTGTGTTCGCATCGTTGGATAATTTCACCACCATTCGTCTGCTCCAAGTCTTCGTAATCCAACATACTTCGAAGGCTCTTTGAACTTGTTTGAAAGCCCCTCTGTCCTCCCTACACGCAATGGCTTGCCAAACTCTGTCAACTCCTTCGGCCCATGAAATCTCCAGAATTGCCAACTACATTCCGCTCCACCGAACGACTTGATTATCTGCTCTCCACCAGGATGCTCTGTGATGAACTGAGTACAATCGTAAACAACTTTATCCACAACGATGACTTCAAATCATTAGCAGTAGAACTAAAAAAATTAGCGGCTTTTGAAATCTTACACAGGCCCCCTTCTTCCTTAGATTTTCTTTTCTCAATTTTCTCTGGCGGGATGAAGGGGAGTTTGCTGTCTGGCAGAGAAATATCGACGGGAGGGTAGTCCACACGGCCGGAATCATCAACAGACACAGTCTCGATGTGGTCGGTGGCGGCCTTCAGATCAGTATGGATTTCTCCAAATGACGTTTGTCCGATTTCCGTCCGATTTCCGAGCTTCAGCCAGCCCATGATGGAAGGCAACAGGTTGTGTTTGAAAATAACCGAGGAGAAGAGCTGAGATGAGGTCTCCGGGTTGCATGTGAGTTGGCTGTGCGACACAACCACTTAAAGTAAATGTGATCTAGAAGTCCACGCATCAACGTGAAGTCAACTCCTCCGTATATTCCAAGGTTATTTGATCAAACCATATCTGTGAGCAGCCACCACCCGCAACGGCCAAGAGTGGCTTCGGGGAAGGCGGAGAAGGCGGAGATGGCGGAGAGAACCAGAGTCAGAAATCGCGGGGAACTAATGACTGTAAACAGCTGCACCCCGCACTTGCTACACCCCCGATCCAACCAGAGAGCAAACAGATGACAATATTCGGATCCTGTTTAAGGATTCCCTATCATAGCCCAATATATCGCTTCATACACGCTCTTCTTCCAATAGTTACACAAGGAGATAGACAAGGGTTGTCCGCGAACTCCGAATGTGTTACATCTATGTGCTAATTTAATGCGGGGAAATGGAGGCCATACTAGTGAATTCTGAAGCTACAGAAATCCCGACTCCAGCCATCTGAGAGCTTTATATGAAGATCCGCGTTAAGTATTGTAGAGAACAGAACTTCTAAGTATTTTTATTGTAAACATCACCAGGCTTCATATTTCGTTCCACCACAATGGCACCTTCACGAACAGACGACCCTCTCCCCAGTTTCAGTCACACAAGCACCTCGAGTGAGCCATACAGGGGCCAGCCGAGAAACATCCAAAACATCAACGCCATCAATTTCGACAAAGCTCTTCAGCCCAAGGAATATGGTATTCTCGGGACACATCCCGATTCCAAGATCCTCTTCACGGATGTCAATATCCTTGATTCTACTGGCCGAGAGTCATATCACGGCGATGTCCTCATTGAAGGCGAGAGGATTACCAAGGTAGGGATCGTGCCTAACATCGATGAGTTGAAGAAGGACCCCAAAGTCAGGGTTTTCAATGGACGTGGAAGAACTTTGATGAGTGGTCTGGGTGATGCTCATACTCATTTCACTTGGAATGGAGGCGACTTGAATCGTTTGGGTGAACTCGGAGTTGAGGAGCATGTTCTCCTCACAGCGAGAAGCGCCCAATGCTACATTGATTCGGGATACACAATGTACGATATCTTGAAATTTCCCAAAGGCATTCGCTAACGACTTCAGGTGCTTTGGAGCGGCTTCTGCAAAAGAGAGACTTGATATTGTCATCCGCGATGCGATCAATGCTGGTGACATTCTAGGACCTCGATATCTCGCAAACGGACAGGAAATGGCTCGAAGAGATGGAGATCTTGTTGCTGGTATCACTGCATATGCCGATGGACCAGACGAGATGCGAGGGGTCATTCGACACCACGTGAATCTCGGTGTGGATCAGATCAAATTGAGCATGAGTGGCGAGGAGGTATGCAATCATCATTTCATGAGAGAGTTCTTTCTGACTTTGGCAGATCACAGAAATCAGATCAGCTCAGGACTGCTACTTCACAGATGAAGAAACAGCAGCATGTGTAGATGAGGCACATGGACTCGGCAAAAGACTTTGTGCTCACGCCAGGGCTCGCGATTCAGTCAAGATGTGCGTGAGGCATGGGGTGGATGTCATTTACCATGCTTCGTACATTGACGATGAAGGAATGGATATGCTCGAGGCCAAAAAGACAAAACATATCGTTGCACCCGGGATCAATTGGTTGATAGCCACTCGTAAGTTTCCTGTATATCATTTAAACCCTCTTGCTGACTAGTCAGTAAATGATGCCGCTGCTTTCGGATACCCCAAGGAAAAGGCAGAACAAGTTGGCTACAAGAAAGAACTTGATGCTGCGATCCGAGGCCTTCGAGAGATGCACAGGCGAGGTATCACTGTACTCCCAGGTGGCGACTACGGATTCGCATGGACTCCCCATGGAACATATGCAAGAGACCTCGACCATTTCGTCAAGCTACTTGGCTTCACGCCTATGGAGTCTCTCATTGCTGCCACAGCAGGAGTTGCGAAGCTGTTCATGAGGGAGAATGAGCTGGGCAAGATCCAAGAAGGTTTCTACGGTGATTGCATCTTGGTCGATGGCAATCCCCTCGAGGATATCACTGTCTTACAGGATCATGACAAATTGAATGTGATTGTCATCAATGGGAGGGTACACAAGGCCGGAAGAAAAGAGTATGTTGCTCCACCTGTGGCAGGGCAGGACAGCAACAGCCATCCGATTGTGCCGGACTTTCCAGAAGTCAAGAAGGAGATGCAGAAGAACTACTAGAAACGAACGTACTGTTCAAAATCAAGATCTTCCAAGTAAATATGAATCATCTGAATTCTAAGCTAAGCGAGTGGAAGCAGTAAGGGACTAAGTTGACTGACCACCAGAAGTATTGTACCAGAACATAGGTATGCTTCATTTATTGAAGCGAGAAACACAGCTGGATGGCATGATCAATATAGCAACCCAAGAATCAAGATCGGATGGTATCAGCAATTTCAGGCACAGCAGCAACCAAAACCTCCGTGATTTCCTTCCAAACCTGCGCTTGCATCCTCTTTCCCTCAGGACTCGTAAGCATAGGAGCCGACTTTCTGGATGTTAAATCCAATCAGTCCACGATTCTCCACATTAGACAGACAGCCACACAACTCACAAATCATATTCATCCTTCGTCAACATGGGATTCCTAAACGTGCCATGCTGATCCGGCGTTGTGGTTGCAATCAGAACAAGGGATCTCGCTCCCACGTCGACTGGGTTGCAGATGATGGACATGATTACCGCCTCTGCAATCTTGAAGAAGATGCCTTTGCTGGCGAAGTCCCGCGCGATGTTTGTTCTGATCATGCCTGGGCAGACGATATTAACTATTGGGGAGGGGCTGGGGTGTGTGGTCAGCTATGCAATTTAGGATACCAGGAATCTCACCTTCCATTCTCATCGACAGCCAACTTCGCAAGTTCCAGAGCACCGTAATGAAACAGCAGTTTCGAGATAGCGTAGGTGTGCATGCCCGAGACGAAGTTCTCGGGTTTGTTTCGAGAGTCCAGTACGCCTTGTCGTGGAAACTTTGAGATATCGGGTGTGTAGTGGGAACTAGAGCCGACGAAACCAAGATGTTGAGTTTGGCCTGGCTGTTGGATTTCCCGTAGCCATGGTAGGAGGAGGAGACCCAGGAGGAGGGTGGAGAGGGTGTTGACTTGGATATCTCCCTCCCAGCCGTCTGGGGATTGTTTGAAGTCGAAGTTGTGGACACCTGCATTCTAGCTAGTTGGTCAGTGATATCCGCAAGGAAAGGAAAGAAGCGACATACGAGAAGCACAATGTCAATCTTCTTGACAGAAATGCGGAGCTCTTCCACGAAGGTCTTGACGGCTGCAAATGTATCCATGACGAGAACCATCACACCCACGACATCTTTCCTCCCCGTTCTTTCCTCAATCTCGAATTTCGCATCATTGCCTTTGGTAAGAGTCCTCGCTGTGATGATGACGGATGCCGCACCAAGATTGACATAATGAATTGCGGTTTCAAGTCCCAATCCACTGGTGCCTCCTGTAATGAGAACGGTTCGACCTTCGAACGAGAGGGAAGGCGGAAAGGCGTCGTCTGTTTTTGTTTTAGAGCCGAGTAAGACTCTCGCGATACCGAACCAGAGAGCAAGGACAACCATTGTTAGCTGGGCAAGGGAAGATAGGTTGTGGAAAATAGACAGAGATAACTGGCAAATATGAGAGGGACTGCAATGTGCCCAGGACATTCCGGAGTATGAATCCAACCGAAGCTGCGAGTTTGTGGCTCAATGTTGCACCGGTGCCCGTATTTGATCCGACCAACCAACTATATGCCTCCTGTCGAAAGTCGCAGTAAGTGGCTGCTTACGGAGCTGAGGCTCGTGTTCAGTGCCCAGTTACGATACAGGATGAGACTAGGGTCCGAATCGATGGCAAGTTCAACTTGAGGCTTCTATGTCGGGGGAGATCCGCTGGTTCAAATCAGGCATGCGTGTCTGGATTTCAAGGCGGTCTAATCCAACAAATTAAAGCTCGGTAACACTGCGAGCTTCAAGGGACTTTCCGATACATAGCAGGATTCACAAGATGCGAGGAAGGAATCACTGAATGAGTTCCTGCTTACTAGGCGAGAGCGAGAGCGAAAGCGAAAGCGATACCAAATCATGTTGCGTTCTCACGGCTGGAAGTCTGAACATGATGCAGAACGTCAGAAGATCAAGAAGCGCAGAGTGGTATATTTGCGGCGGAAACAGCATCGGAACAAAATCAAGATCATACAAAAAAAGCAAGCAACACAAATCCAACGCAGAAATCCAGACCCATATGCCAACGCAAAAAATGTACCGCCAACTCCAGAAAATGCAACATATACAGTACAATACAGCCAAACAAACAATTTACAACGAACTTCCCTTGGAGATATACCGTCTCAAAATCTCGGCTTCGGGTGTATGCCTGTTCTCGATATACTCCACAGGTCCATCTCGTCTGTCTCCGCTTCTCCCTCTGTCAATGGTAGCGAAATCGACTTCACTAGTCGATCGAGGGAGACCCTTTCGTTTCTTAGGTGCCGGCTTCTCTTTCTCCTTGCCCTTTCCCTTGTCTTTCTTGAAGTCCACACTCTCGTTCTCCACAGAACTATTACCGGCAGTTCGCATGCCTCGAAATTCTTTCACAACTTCTGCGAAGCCTTCTTCCAATGTCTTCATACGGGCAAGCATCAATCGGCCCATCATCCTTTCGGTTTCAGCCTCCTTGCTTCTGCTCCCCTGGAATGCTTTCAATCCGCCAGTGGCCATGGCCATTTGAGTCGCGAACGAACTCGGTACAGCACCTAGCATACCTGGTCCATTATTGTCGAGTCCCATATCAGACATACCCATATCGAGACTTGATCTCCTGTGCCTGATCTGCCTAGTTCTGGTTGCATTTCCAGTGAGCTGAGAGTCCAAGTTGAAGTTTGGCACAGATTGGAAGTTTTGTCGGCCTGGGAGGATTGGTCGAGGTTTTGTTTTGGGGAGTGCGTGGACCTGCTTTGGAGTTTGGTGACCACTGAGACCGGTAGGTGTATGTGTGCCCGTGTTGGTGGTTGAACGGTACTTTGCCGTCAAAGGTCGGGACTTTGGAGGCGATGCAGAGGATTGACTGTCTTCAATTGGATTGAAAAGAATTGTCCCAGTTGACATCGTCCGATTATGCGAGCGACGCTGCTGAGGCGGAGAAGACCTTGGTGGGACTAAGTGTTTTCTTGACGAAGCAGCGGACGATGAGAATAGAGGCGGGGCCATACGAGCTGGCAGTTGTGAAGAAAAGTACCCTTCACTGTCGTCCTCCTTGTATGATGTCGTTCCATGGCTTCTAGATCGGGTAGTCTGCTTCTCCAACTCTTCGCCATCGTGAGTATTCAGCTCATCATCTCCATCATCTTCTGATTCTTGGGCATCCTCATTCCTCGTGTCAGTGCCGTAGTCATGAAACCCACTCCTCGACATGAACTCTGCTGGATCACTGGCTACAGATCTCGTCCCAGAGATACCTCGCTGCCTCAACAGGGTTGCCTTCCTGGCATTCCGTCTCATCTCGAGCCGATCAACAATGGAGCGATCCTGCTCTTGCGGTGGACTTGCATCTACCCCTTCCTCCATCCAATTATTCACTACACTGTGCGTCTGTCTTTCTTCGAAGTGCTTCCGACCTGATCGTAGAGTCTCGGGTCGTGGAGCCAGTCTGAACACCTCGTCAAGGGCATTCTCGTTCTGGTAAGCAGCAACGGATCCGTGGCGGATCCGAACGCTGGGGCTGAACAATGCCATCTTTGCATCGTGGAAAGATACAAGTCTCTTGCGGCCACGATGGGTGTTTACGACTAGATCCAGGGGCTCAAAAACGGAGCGAGCGAGGAACACTTTTTCGTAGGCGTAAATTGTGAAGAGCAGAGGAAAGTGAGTAACTTTGATCACAGTCCTATTGGCCTTAATGAATGATCGGAAGGGAAGAATGAACCTCAGGGGGGTCAAAAGCCATGCAAAGATGTTGCTGGGAGCTAGATTTTACTACAATTAGCATCGACGTGATTGAAAAATTACATGACGAACTTCATTCAGAAGCAGGCAGTGAATGAGAGAATCTTACCGACGTAGGAGAACAGAGCATCATTCTTGACCATGCTAATCGTATTCACAGCAAAGACAAATTGATGTTCTTGATCAGCATTCGAGACAATCGCCATGAAGGAGTTGGTGAGAACTGTGATCAGGATTGTAACAACCAGAAAGTGACAGATGAACAGGAACAAGACCAAAAGTGCCTTCCCGAGTGGATTGTATGTTGGCCAGGCTTCCCAAGCAGCAGGGGTGAAACCCATCAAGATCTGGAAAATCTTGTACGCGACACCAGCGGCATCATACTCATCTTCTCCGAATGACAGAGTGAAGGCAACGAAGAAGCCACTGCAAGCAATGAGAATCAAGACAAACACCGCCACTAGATCGACCGCCATAAGCCGGAAAGCGATTAACAACTGAGAGAAATATCGATAATGATCCAGGACGCTGAACAGCCGAGGGAAGAGGAGGACAGCGTTCGTGGCGAGTACATCGTATGCCATGCTATTCCACTGATGCCGTCCAGCGCCAACGAGGAGAACCCCATACAGCCGCATGCAGTAGTATATTGAGAGCAGGAAAAGAATACCCAAATCAAAGGCATTCCAGAAGCTCATGATATAGAGACCGAATCCTTGTTCGTTAAATCCCACTACTTCGTCTAACATGAAACCCGCACTCCAGAACCAGAAGACAACCTCAAGTGTTGTAATTTCCATGGATCGTTGTGCGAGTACTGCGACGAAAAGACATAGCAATATGAACAATGAGCAAGTGGAGAAGAATTGACGGTAGCGAGGAACTCTCAATCTCGACAGCTTGAACAAAGAGGCATCTCTTGGATCGTAAAGAGTCACGGTCCTCCTCGATTGAACTGCCTGCTCTTGATGGTGCAGGACCGGCTTGTTTGGTGATCTTGGCGAGTGCATTGATCCATACCCACCCTGCTGGTCAGATATCTTGATCAGTGGTGTGGACCCATCAGTTCCCCGTCTCAGTTCCTGGACTGGCGTTGGAGGAGGTTGTTTTCGGTGGAGATTGTCTGCAGCAGAATGGAAGACAATAGTTCCAGCCCAGATAGCTTCCAACTGCTGCACCACCAGGGGGTGTGCGAGGAATCGTTTGGCCGATGCTCTAATGGCAACCTCCAAGGTCGAGATTCGGGCAGCAGCTGGTCTGGGTTTGGGTCCTCCATTTTGCCCCGACGTGATCATGATAGGTGTAGCAAGTCCCTGGAGAGGGAAGAAATCGTATGATAGAGCATCAATCAGCTCGCGGGTATTGTATTCCTTCAATAATTTGATTGCAATCAACTCGCAGACCATAGCTCTTGTGCGGCTGTTGCCAGCGTTGCCTGGATTTGCCTGACTCTCCTTCTGGAATTGTAGACAATTCGCCATCAAGGCATATAAAGTTGCTCGAGAGAAATGGGATGTTCGTATCTGTTGCTGCATCGGTTTGACGAGGAATTGAGAGACTTGGGGCGATCGAAGCTGGTCCCAGGTCAGAGTAGTTTCAGTTCTTGGAACGACAATGATTCGTATCGCATGTGTGAGGTTATATACTGGCAGGGCATCTGCAGAACAACGGAGTAAGCAGATGATTATTGTTAATGGCAATGCAGGGGATTTTGAGGGATAATTCTCTGTAGGCGTAGGACAGGCAGACAATAGAAAATTCAAACCTAGATGCGCCGCAGAGAAGATTGGCAGGAGAGGCGAATTCGAATCCCCATCTTCGCCCTCCTCCCCTTCTGTCATGTCCTCTTCTCCTTCTTCCTCGTCGCGCTCATCATTCTCCTCGTCATCTTCTGTATGTTCGTCCTCTTCATCGTCCTCGGTGAAGTCTGCGACGGCATGTCCAGCGTATGGAGAGGAGAAGATTGGAGTCTCTTCGACGCGTCGACGAGCTTTCTTGGGTCGAAGTAAAGAAGCTAGCATTTTCGCAGAGGCGATGAACGAACCGAACCTTCCTCCGATTACTTTCCTGGCCTTCTTGCCCGCAAAGAACGAATCAACAACAATGAATGTTGTGGTGGTGAGAGCAAGGAGCTGGCATCGCAATCAATCAAAGCAAGGCGGGAGGCCAGACAGATGGGCTATAAGTAAATAAAACTACGGGAAATAAATATGGGTACAGTCCTGGACCTGGGTTATCCTCGGCCTTGCCGATCACCAAGATATTGATTGATATTTCCCTCACGCCGCTGGGGATGGAGGAGATGGGAATAGCCTCAAAAACGAGTGCCATTCATTGCCTGGACGAGATCAATTGCTTATCGCAGGATGCGGGCACATGATGTTGCTGATTATGCAAGAGTGGATGATGGAGTTGTAAAGGATGCAGCCATCATGAATTAATCGAAAGCCCAGTCAGGCCAGCCATGCGGAGTGCAGCACCTAGGGGGCAGATACTCGCCGGTCTGAGCGCCTCACGGCCAGTCATTCCTATCGTGCATCTTGGAATCGCTCACCGCCAGCACCGCCATAAATACCTTGCTAAGTAAAGATAAAGACTATCTATCAGATGACTCGGGGTACGCAGTGGAAGGAAAGACACAATGAAGATATACCTACTGTTCCTGGTCTTATCGGACTCTTGTATGACATGCACCGCATTACTACGGTGGATGCAAGCTTGTGCGGTGTTGTGCCGTGCTGTGCTCTTGGTACGAACCAGTAAGTCAGTAGGTAGCCTTGTGCCAATGAACGGAAAGTACCTACCATGAAGCATCAGCTTTGGATATTGTATTGTCACTGGATCATATCCTATGAATCTCGTCTAACTGTTTCACACAGTAGAAACATAATTGAACTATACACCCAGTTATGCATCGAGTTTCCATCGGTTATAATTGACTATAGTCGGTTCAGAGCTACCAAAGTCCAACCTTTCACCACAGCCTTACCTTACTCTCCTCAACCAGCACAGCCTTGGCCATACGCTCCTGTGATTGGCCACAACACCATCTGCAGGCACAAGTGAAGCGAATCGGCACTAACTCAAGGCTAAGCCAATCACAGCTTAACGACCCCGCCGGCGGAGGATGAACATTTCTCCCGTCCACTCTGATTTTTTCTACCACCAAGCCTGACGCGCCTCGAGTCAAACTTCATTTTCTTCCTTCTGTTCGTTTTCTTTTCCCTCTCCTACCGCCTCACTCATTGCTCGGGATTTCTTTCACCGCATTGAATATCAGACCAGAAAGTCACCGGGAGCAAGTAAATAAGAGGATCGATCCATCCACCGCAAGCTTCCAATCCAACCCGCCAAGGGCACGGCTCGTTGAAATCCTCACACTTTTCCAGGACGTTCAATCACCATGCCGGCGCAATGTCAATACCGCCCAGTCACCGCCCAGCTGGATGGGGATGACCTCATGGCTCTGGAGCTCCAGGATGGGTCCGTCTATCAGGGCTACAGCTTCGGTGCAGAAGGAAAGAGTATTGCTGGAGAATTGGTTTTTCAGACCGGTATGGTGGGCTACCCCGAGTCCATCACTGACCCCTCGTACCGCGGCCAAATCCTAGTCATCACCTTCCCTCTGGTCGGCAACTATGGCGTACCTTCAAGAGAAACCATGGACGAGCTTCTCAAGGATCTCCCAGCGCATTTCGAGGCTTCCCAAATACATATTGCCGGACTAGTCACCGCATCCTACGCCGGAGAAGATTATTCTCACTACTTGGCAACATCGTCTCTTGGCACATGGCTGAAGGAGCAAGGAGTGCCAGCTATCTACGGCATTGATACCCGAGCATTGACGAAGCGAATCCGAGAAGAGGGAAGCATGCTGGGTCGTCTTCTGGCAGAGAAGAAGGGCCTGTCCAATGGACCCGCGAAGGGATTGACCAATGGCACATCTACTAGCGAGCTCGGTGAAGACTGGAGGGCTTCTTTCGAGACAATTGACTGGCTGGATCCTAATGCCCAAAATTTGGTCGCAGATGGTAAGCTTTTCTCTCAAAGTCCAAGTCCCTGAAACGACATTGAACTCCCATGGAAGTTTTCAGGGCTAACATCGTTACTTTACAGTTTCGATCCGCAAGCCAAAACTATACACGCCCGCCCCTTCAACAGCTCTGAAGCACCCCTCTGGACGCCCCATACGGATTTTGTGTCTGGATGTTGGACTGAAATACAACCAATTGAGATGTCTTCTACGCAGAGGAGTGGAAGTTATGGTCTGCCCTTGGGACTACGACTTCCCAGCTCTTGCCGGCAAAGACTATGATGGTCTCTTCATCTCCAATGGTCCTGGTGATCCAGCCATGATGTCCAAGACGGTCAAGCACATCTCCAAAGCAATGACGGAAAATAAGACTCCAATCTTCGGTATTTGTTTGGGACATCAACTGATGGCCAGAGCAGCTGGCGCTAGTACCCTGAAGATGAAGTTCGGAAACCGTGGGCACAACATTCCCTGTACCAACATGGTGACTGGAAAATGTCACATCACATCCCAGAACCACGGTTTTGCTGTTGACGCAGACACTCTGCCAAATGACTGGTCTGAGCTGTTCGTCAATGCCAATGATGGCAGCAACGAGGGCATCCGACACACAGGCCGGCCATATTTCAGTGTACAATTCCATCCAGAAAGCACGCCTGGACCTTGTGATACAGAGTTTCTGTTCGATGTGTTTATTCAGACTGTCGTTGGTACTCTGAAAGATACCCAGCTGCTCTTGGAGCCAGTTCACTTCCCTGGAGGAAACGCAGAAGAGAATGCGAGACTGAACCCAAAAGTCGATGTCAAGAAGGTTCTGGTTCTCGGAAGTGGTGGTCTCAGTATTGGTCAGGCAGGAGAATTTGACTACTCTGGAAGTCAGGCCATCAAAGCCTTGAAGGAGGAAGGCATCTACACTGTCTTGATCAATCCCAACATCGCCACTATTCAGACCTCCAAGGGATTGGCCGACAAAGTCTACTTCTTGCCCGTTACTGCCGAGTTTGTCCGCAAGGTTATCGTTCACGAAAGACCAGACGCGATTTACGTTACCTTTGGAGGCCAAACCGCCCTTCAAGTTGGTATTCAGCTCAGAGACGAGTTTGAAGAACTAGGTGTCAAGGTTCTCGGTACGCCCATTGATACCATTATCACAACCGAGGATCGTGAACTGTTCGCACGAAGCATGGAATCCATTGGCGAGAAGTGCGCCAAATCTGCTTCGGCCAATACAACCGAAGAAGCCTTGCGCGCCGTGAAGGACATCGGATTTCCCGTCATTGTACGAGCCGCATATGCCTTGGGTGGCCTCGGCAGTGGCTTCGCCGACAACGAAAAGGAATTGGTCGCTCTATGCAACAAGGCCTTCGCTGCAAGTCCCCAGGTTTTGATCGAGCGCAGTATGAAGGGCTGGAAGGAGATCGAGTACGAGGTTGTTCGTGATTGCAGAGACAACTGTATCACTGTTTGTAACATGGAGAACTTCGACCCTCTTGGAATTCACACTGGTGACTCCATTGTCGTCGCACCTTCTCAGACATTGTCGGATGAAGATTACAACATGCTGCGAACCACCGCAGTCAATGTCATTCGCCATCTCGGAGTTGTGGGAGAGTGTAATATTCAATATGCCCTCAACCCCTTCTCTAAGGAGTACTGCATTATCGAGGTCAATGCTCGTTTATCCCGTTCTTCGGCACTCGCATCCAAGGCAACTGGCTATCCTTTGGCTTTCATCGCTGCCAAGCTCGGTCTAGGCATTCCTCTCAACGAGATCTCCAACTCCGTCACGAAAGTCACATGTGCTTGCTTCGAGCCTTCTTTAGATTATGTGGTTGTGAAGATGCCAAGATGGGACTTGAAGAAGTTCACTCGTGTCTCTACCCAGCTCGGATCCTCGATGAAGAGTGTTGGTGAAGTCATGAGTATCGGTCGGACATTCGAGGAAGCCATCCAGAAGGCTATCCGAGCTATCGACTTCCACAATCTTGGCTTCAACGATACCAAAGCTCTCATGTCTATTGATGATGAGCTCCAGACCCCCTCCGATCAACGTCTCTTCGCTATTGCAAATGCCATGTACGCGGGGTACACCGTCGACAAGATCTATGAGATGACCAAGATTGACAAATGGTTCTTGAGCAGACTAAAGGGTCTCAACGACTTCGGAGCCAAGATGAGAACCTTCAATGCCAGCACCATTACGACCAATCTGCTTCGCCAAGCCAAGCAGTTGGGTTTCTGCGATCGTCAATTGGCGAAGTTCTGGTCTTCCAACGAGTTGGCTGTGAGACGGTTGAGAATCGAGGCTGGCATTGTTCCAGTTGTGAAGCAGATTGATACTGTGGCCGCGGAGTTCCCCGCTTTCACGAATTATCTGTATATGACCTACAATGGTTCCGAGAGCGATATTGCCTTCAACGACCACGGTGTTATGGTACTCGGCTCCGGTGTTTACAGAATTGGCAGCAGTGTAGAGTTGTAAGTACATTTTCCTAACACCCTGACATTCGTTTCTAATTCTCCACAGTGATTGGTGTTCAGTCAGAGCTATCCGCACTCTGCGTGAGTCTGGATTCAAGACGGTCATGGTCAACTACAACCCAGAAACTGTCAGCACCGACTATGATGAGGCCGACCGTCTCTATTTTGAAAATATCAACCTCGAGACGATCCTCGACATCTATCAGCTCGAGAACTCAGGTGGTGTTCTCATTGCAATGGGTGGACAGACACCCAACAACATCGCCCTGCCTCTCCACCGCCTCAATGTCAAGGTTTTGGGAACCTCGCCAGAAATGATCGACACTGCCGAGAACCGTTACAAGTTCTCTCGTATGCTGGATAGAATCGGTGTGGATCAACCTACTTGGAAAGAGTTGACAAGTTTCGAGGAAGCTAAGGAATTCTGCAACAAGGTCTCATACCCAGTGCTTGTGCGCCCGTCATATGTTCTCTCGGGTGCTGCCATGAACACTGTCTACTCTGAGGCAGACTTGGAGGCATACCTTCAACAAGCGGCCGAGGTGTCTCGAGAACACCCTGTCGTTATCACCAAGTATATCGAGAATGCCAAGGAGATCGAAATGGACGCGGTTGGCTACAAAGGTAAGATGGTTGGACATTTCATCTCTGAGCATGTCGAAAATGCTGGGGTCCACTCTGGAGATGCGACTTTGATCCTCCCTCCTCAGGACTTGGAGCTTACCACCATCCGGCGTATCGAGGAAGCCACTCGCAAGATTGGTGATGCTTTGAATGTTACTGGGCCTTTCAACATTCAATTCATTGCCAAGGACAACGACATCAAGGTCATCGAGTGCAATGTTCGAGCATCCAGATCATTCCCCTTCGTTTCCAAGGTCATGGGAGTTGACCTGATTGAGATGGCTACGAAGGCGATCATGGGTGTTCCATTCCTCGAATACCCTCCAACCCACCTTCCACCCAACTGTGTTGGTGTCAAAGTTCCTCAATTCAGTTTCTCTCGTCTCTCTGGCGCAGATCCTGTTCTTGGTGTTGAGATGGCCTCCACTGGTGAAGTTGCATGTTTCGGTGTTGACAAGTATGAAGCCTACATTAAGGCACTGATCTCGACTGGATTCAAGTTGCCAAACCGAAACATCTTGCTTTCCATCGGTTCATACAAGGACAAGAAGGAGATGCTCCCATCCGTCATCAAGCTCCAGAAGATGGGCTACAAGCTTTTTGCTACTGCTGGTACCGCAGATTTCCTACAAGAACATGACGTCCCAGTCCAATACCTTGAAATTCTCGGAGAGGACGAGGACGACCAGAAGTCTGAATACTCTTTGACTCAGCATCTTGCGAACAACATGATCGACTTGTATATCAATCTTCCCTCCAGCAATCGCTACAGACGTCCTGCCAACTATATGAGTAAGGGATACAGAACAAGACGAATGGCTGTCGACTACCAAACTCCACTTGTCACCAACGTCAAGAACGCCAAGATTCTCATCGAGGCAATTGCTCGTCACTTCGATATGGATATCAGCTCCATTGATGCTCAGACAAGCCACCGAACCATCGTTCTCCCTGGTCTTATCAACATCGCGGCCTTCGTCCCTGGTATTGCCACGCGGGGTAGCCACGACTTCCAAAATGTAACTCGGGCTTCCATCGCAGCTGGATATACCATGGTCAGAATCATGCCTCTTGGCCTCGAGGGATCTGTTACCGATGCTCGTGCTTTGAAGACTGCCCAGCTGAACAGCAAGCGCGGAGCCAGCTGTGACTACAATTTCTCTGTTGCTGCGACATCTGCCAACGCAGACCAGATCAGCCAAGTCACTGGCGAGGTTGGATCTCTCTTCATCCCCTTCAACCACCTTTCGGACAACATCAGCAAAGTCGCAGCCATGACTGCTCATTTCGAGGCATGGCCTAGCTTCAAGCCTATCATCACGGATGCCAAGATGACTGATCTGGCTTCAATTCTTCTCCTTGCAAGTCTTCACAGCCGCAAGATTCACGTCACCAGCGTCACGACCAAAGATGACATCAAGTTGATCGCTTTGTCAAAGGAGAAGGGTTTGAAGGTCACTTGCGATGTTTCGGTCTACTCCCTGTTCCTCTCCCAAGCAGACTTCCCTGAGGCCAAGTTCCTGCCCACTGCCGAAGATCAGAAGGTTCTCTGGGAGCACATCAGCATCATTGATGTCTTCTCTGTTGGCAGTCTTCCATACCAGCTTGCACATGCTGCTCAAAAGCCGGCAAATGCTGCGATTGGTATTGCCGATACTGTCCCTCTGTTGTTCAGCGCTGTTGCCGATGGTAGATTGACTGTTGATGACATCAAGGCACGTCTCCACGACAATCCCAAGGAGATCTTCGAGCTCCACGAACAGATTGGGGCTTCTGTGGAGATCGAAATTGATCGTCCCTACACTGTTTCTGAGGGAGCTGTGTGGTCTCCGTTCGTAGGAAAGAAAGTTCGTGGATCGGTGCAAAGAGTCATCTTCCAAGAAAAGACGGCCTGTTTGGATGGTGAGCCCTCCTACGATGGCGTTGATGGCAAGGACATGTCGTCTCATTTGATCGATGCACACTTGGCTGTTCCAGCCTCCCCACTGGCTAAGGCAATTGGCTCTCCTGCTATGGGACCAAGACCCGACAGTTCGCATGGACGAAGACTTTCTATGCTCGGTGCCCCAGCTATGCGTGCTGCCAACAGAGCCCGATTCCTCGACGGCGCATCTGCTACTTCTCAGTCTCCAAAGGGTGCTTCCGCAGTCTCGGAGGACTTTGGACCTTCACTCTACCCGCAACCCACCATCTCCCCATCTTTGCAGTCCCTGCTCGGTCAATCGCCCTTCAAGAACCAACATGTCTTGTCGGTCAACCAGTTCACTCGTCAAGACCTCCATCTCCTTTTCACCGTTGCACAGGAGATGCGCCTTGGTGTTCAGAGGGAAGGTGTTCTGTCCATCCTCAAAGGACGTGTTCTCATGACCATGTTCTACGAGCCATCAACTCGGACGTCAGCTTCCTTCGATGCTGCGATGCAAAGACTGGGTGGACGAACTGTCGCAATCGCCACATCACACTCCAGCACCGTCAAGGGCGAGTCTTTGGCTGACTCCATCCGCACTCTTGGATGCTATGGCGATGCCATCGTTCTTCGTCACCCAGAAGAAAGCAGTGCAGCCACAGCAGCCAAGTTCTCTCCAGTGCCAATTATCAACGGAGGCAATGGGGCCAAAGAACACCCCACTCAGGCATTCCTTGACCTGTTCACCATCCGTGAAGAACTTGGAACGGTTACTGGACTTACAATCACCTTCACTGGTGACTTGAGATATGGTCGTACTGTTCACTCTCTCGTCAAGCTCCTCCAACACTACGACGTCAACATCCAACTCGTTTCTCCCAAGGCCCTCGCCATCCCAGCAGAGATCCGTGAGTTGATCAAGTCGAAGCCAGGCCAACTCGTCGTTGAAAGTACCGAGCTCACACCAGAGATCGTCGCACGCAGCGACGTCCTCTACTGTACACGCGTGCAAAAGGAGCGATTCGATGACTTGGAGGAGTATGAGCGATTGAAGGATAGTTTCATCGTCGATAACAAAACGTTGAAGAATGCGAAGAGTACAATGATTGTTATGCACCCGCTGCCTCGCAATCGTGAGATTGGCGAGGAGGTCGACTTCGACCAGCGTGCGGCGTACTTTAGACAGGTTTGTCCACCTCCGTTTCAACCCTCAAACTCACATACGCTGATCCCCTGCAGATGAGATATGGCCTGTACACTCGCATGGCACTGTTGGCTCTGGTTATGGCACCGTAAATAAGAATAGAGAGCTTAGAGGGGACGTATATAGACTGCACACATGGGACTCTGTATCTTGCAAAGGCGTTTCGTTGGGTTGTTTTTTTCGCATTATTCCGGGGGGGGCATGGGAAGGAAAAGTTTATGTATTGCCAATAGGTAGATAACAATCAAGTATGCATGGGACTCGTTGAGTGGGGTTGTCTCACCCTCTCTCTCTCTCGGCGTCTTGATATGATCACGGTGTTAATCGCACGCTTGGTCGGGAAGGGAGGAAATTTGTTTTGGGTATAAGGGGTGTATTCGGTCTAGTCTACCGGTACTCCGAATTGTAGGCGTTTCCGTGGGGAACTCCGATTGTGTATATATATCACGCTTCAGAACGTATCTGTTTTTGTTGAATACAATTCTTGTTCGTTTTGCATAATCCTTCGGTTGAAGAAATACACATTGTGTAGCGCTATTCTTCTTGTGCGTAGATATCCTTCCTTGAATGAGAGGCAAGCCATGGTGTGTATTCACACAAGCAACCAAGTACTCAAATACTGTAGGTCTCATGTTCTTGAACCTGCGATCGAGTGGATGACCCCGACTAGGAATGTATTCCAATGGAAGATAGCACGTTCCCAAAGCGCGCTCGAGGTCCTTGCCACACCCACCACTCGGTTGGCCCAGCATCCGACTCATCTTGGACAGGAAACATTCTCCTAAACTTCCCACTCGTCCAGTAAACAACCACACTTGCCAAGGAGCCACACCCCAACCATCCCCAAGCTACAGTCAACATTGCACCAACAAAAAGGCTACTTTAGGACAACCGCCAAGGCTGAGTAAGGACAGCCAGCCAACACCGTCTATTTTAGCCAGTCTTGGCCAGCACCGACCTCAAGGTTACATAGGGAGCAGACTACACTACTACAAGCCGTCAAGCCATGATCACGATCATAGGTCGAAGCTTGAGGGCGCTTTCCAAATCGAGGAATTGCAGAACCTGGTGGTGGGGTTTGATGAATGGAGACCACGTGGGGAACTTGGTTCATCCGGGGGATTTGCCATGCGTCCGGATCTTCTGAAGCTACGATGGGATGGGATGTTTCACGGATATCGGAGCGGTAGGTAAGAACTTGGTGATCGTTGGGAGGGAAGACCAGGCTCTTCGGGCCAGCGTGGATGATGGGATCTCCTGCAGATCTGAGTTTTGACAGTCTTGGAATGAGGGAGAGCGGCGGGGTTATGGGGTTGGGTCATGGCTTCTAGGTGATTGATCAGGCTTGTTTGTATTTCAGATGGTTGATGGGGAATGTGATCCCGCTCCTCTCTAGCGATGTTTCTCTAATTGGGTACTAGGAGACAATGGTTAGCTAATTGGATACTCCTAGGGGGTGAGTGAAATGCGAGTGCGAGTTGGAGCTACAATGTGCATCGAGAGAGGTCAGAATTTGAGCTCAAACTCTCGGCAGTAAGCAGAAGGCATACAGTAAGTTTGCATCAAAACTCTTGTTTCTCATTCTCGGGCAAATCCAGTTCCTGGATCTGCGGCGCAACATGTCAGGAACAATCTAGACGAGCGTAGTCTGCATCGTTGGCAGTATAGCATTGGATCCTCAGATGTCTGGTTTCTCGGTACAGGGCTTAGCCATCTGATGGCCTAGCGGGCCGAGTTCTCGGCCAGGCACCCGGTTGGGGTGATGCTTGCTGTGCAATAAGCTTCAATAGTTTGGATGCGCGCGTGGGTGAAATCTTGTTGGGTACTTGAGGCTGAGTGGGCAGCTCGTGGAAGGTTGCAGGTGACTTTGAGATGCTTTGAGATGCTTTAGAGCTTGCATTGTTCTGCTAAGCCGCATCTTTCAGCTTTCTGATATTTCACTTCTATTTTTCCATGTTGCCTTAGTTGATATTCAAATCCGCGTTTCTCTGTCCTCGCCAAAATGAGCATTTTCTCTTCATGAGTTCTTTGACTGTTTTGATTCGCACAAAATAATGGTCCATCCTGGTCAACTACTTCCAATCGCTGAAATGTATGAATCATCGGAATGTTTTAAGCTTCCACATTCTAGTCTTCTTAGCTCTGTGGACTTCTTTACCTGCCGAAATTGAACAAGTCAGATACTTCGCATGATGTTCAGCCGCTCGATACAACGAGGCACAGAGTAAAACATCTGCCACCATGAACTCAAATAGCCCGTGTTATCAACAGATATCGCCACCGATGATCTGATAGCAGGAGAAGCCAGCCGGAGAGTTTTGCCGGTGTCAATCAAGCGGCCGCCCAGATCGATGGAGCGAATCGAGATTGTTGCCGTGTCTCGTATAAAGTCTTGGAAAAGCAGCGGACGCATTGTTGGGTTGAAGTTTATCATACACTACCCTGAGAATTTGGGATGCTCGACGATACATATTCCAAAGAATCAGCCCAGCTGTCCGACCACTGGCCCATCTTTCTCGGGCTGTAGTCTAATGCGGGGAAGAGGATTTTTAGTGTTGAATTACCCCTTGCCAAGGATCCGCTTCTGTGCTAAGCGAACAAACAACAACTGACCTGGTATCGCCCCAATATCGTACCACTGCCTCAACGCAAAGTCATTTTTCGTTTTCCCATTGATGGCCGTATTGGCAGGTGTTTGGCAACCACAACAAGTTGTTCACAATAGAAATTAAACTGAACAAACTGGTTAAGGGTCAAGTGATTCAAGACATGAACGAGAAGGTATCGGCGAGCCGATTCGTATCTAGAGCTCTATTTTTTCTTTCTGCGCGACATCAACTCTAGATACCTTGGCATAAAGCCGCTCCATGCATTTGACTATGCACTTCTCAATCCGTGATGCTCGGTACCGATTCCCATTGTACTATGATGTTTTCTTTTAGTCAAGGTAAAGGGAGGCTCAGAGTGGGGTAGGCTTAGCTTTAAGTTCAACCTTATTCCAAGACATCGAGACTTTGCCATTGTTAGATGGCTCAAATATAGTTTTTGGGGGTTCTGTTTACGTCAAACGACTCAAACTGAGTCTGTACTCCGTAGAAGTCCATCTTTGGTGGCTGCTTTCGACTGACCCACAAGTTCTTTTTGTGTTTGGACACTTGTGATTATTGTGCTTATCGATCGCTGGGTTCATGTTTGTCCAGCTAAGAGTGGCGCTGAAGGAGAGCCTAACCATGCACCCTCTTCGCTGGCTATCTCATAGGCTTCTCCAGCTGAGTACAAATGTCGTGATAGTGTTTGGAAAATGCGCCGCCCGACAACCATCTAGACTGGTCTCCAATCATCCAGCTTTATTCGCTATGACTTTAAACAATGCATTAGTCTCTCGACGGCGCCGAGATGTAAGAATTCCCTCTTTTGTTTTGATCGACACCAGTTCAATCCTGGGCAGTTTTTAGGTATATAAAGCTCCCCATCCACTCTCTGTACCCTTCTCATCCTTCATCATCTCTCCAAGCTTCACATCTACAGGGACATATCAAACATCAATATGCAACTCACCAATCTTCTCACTGTTGCCCTTTTGGCACTCGGCGCAACTGCCATCCCCGCCCCGGAGCCCGCCCCAGTTGAGGGCCGTACTCTTGGCCTTATTCTCTGCATCAAATCCGGCGGAAAGTACAACTTGTGGACACACAAGTGCGAGTACCCCTCATACCCGCCTCCATCCTGCTACCAGCCCGAGCACGGTTGGTGTTCGAAGAGCAAGTATGAGTACACTTCGTACAGTAAGTCTCCCCCTTTCTGACATTGTCTTTCGATATCGTTTGCTGACTTAGGGTACAGACAAGGCCCATGATTGGTGCAAGAAGGACGGCTACAACAAGGTCTGGTGCTCAGATGACGGACATGCTGCAGAGAACTGCAAGAAGCAGTACTACTAGACGGAAAAAGAAGACGAGCTTTGGTGGGGATGGTGATCGGCATATAACAAACGGAGGTGCAATTTTCATTTGGTCGTGGCCTGTGGTTTTTCTCTTAACTATGTAGCTGGCTCGGCGAGGGGGGTACATATGGATTCTTTTGAAAATTCGGTATGGGAAAACGCGGATATAACGGAAATGTATTGATAATCTCTATTTTTATCAAAATAAAACACAATCGATCTCAATTGCGTAATTTCTCGCTATTCTGTGAACCGAAGTCTGGTATCTATTCTTTGTGTCATCAAAATTGCGATTCTTCATAAGCGCAGATTTGTTTATTTGTACTGCAGATGCTAACTCTGCCTTCCCGACTATCATCCAACTGATAGAAGATTCTAGTTTAGAATTGTACCTTGACTGCTGCCATATTCTCTCGCTCCTAGAGTGAATCAAATCAATGGAACTGGAGAGCATTTACAGAGGTGCCTGCTCTAACATCGACATCATGGCAAGAAAATGGTGAAGTCCTGTCCGCTCACCAGTTTGTTATAAAAAACGCTGGGAAAAGATGCCGACGAAATCGGGTGTCAGGTTGAAGCGGATTCACTTGGGTCATGAACATGCATCCATAATCCATTGGTGACTTAAGGGCTGAGATGAGTCGTTGGTGTTGCCTCACATAACTCTGTGATCTTAGAATTTGTTGGTTTATGGTTAATTTGCATAATGGGGCTTTTAATTTGAGTTGGTCTTACTGACCTGGCGAATCTGTGGAACCGCTGCGATGTAGAGCTCTTTGTTTTGGATCGCCTCGCTTAGTTAACCCGAGATCATGTTTATTCTAGCAAATGCACTTTCACTCATTACTGACTGAACTCCGATTCAGTTCAGAAGTTTCCAAACTTCTAAAATAGAAAATCAACATAACTACTGAGGGCGTTGCAAAACAGCAAACGAATAAGTGAGCAACTTCCCATGCAACTTATACAGCATCCCGAGTATATTCCTCAAGATTTCCTCCTCGGCATCGACTTCTCAATTCCACCGGTGTTCTGCAAAAAGAGTCGGAGAATGATATCCATAAATGCCCACTTGCTATTTCGCTTGTGGTATGCCTGAAATATAGCAGAATCGCAGATGTACTGTACCTGCAGACACAATTCAGAAGGTCACGTGAATGTGCATTCTAAGAAGGGGCTTTTCTCGCAACCTGGCTGGACGACAGATCACAAAGTACCCCTGAATAGCTCCTGCGCATCTGCCAATGGATATCTGTTTAGACCCACCAGTTCGCGAAGTTGAAATCCTTCAATCTATCAAGAGGCACAAACGCAGTCATCTGATCGTTTTCCATCCCCACCACCCAAAACCCCCTGCAAACCTAGCAGCCACCCACAATTCTCGTTCAGGGATAAGCAGAACTTTGTTGCACATCGCACTTTTCACGTCTGATTCGATCTCAATAAACGAACCTGAAACACATTTTCATTGGTCCCCTGGGTCGGAGGACATACGTTGCGGCACGTGATTGGTGGTTTGAGGGTTCACCGCCCCTTTTTGTTTTGAGGATGAGGGCGAATCGGGCAATTCTGATGTTGGAATTTCTCTGTAGATTTATTTTCGGTTAGTGAAGGATTAAATTGGAGACTTTGACGTCAGAGTCGAGGCAGTGTTAACTGGTTGAGAGGCAAGTGACTTCCATGGACTGAGAGGTGTTACTTGCACACGTACCAGCGTGAACAAGAAGAGGTATGCAAAACGGAAAACATGTAGTTGATCTAGAATCGAGACACCAGTGCAGTACTTCAAAAAGCAAGCTTTCGTTCCAAGAATCTACGAGTTTTGCAAATAGTCAACGAACTACTTAAAGCAAATCCTTCTCCAAACCCCACCAGTAACTGCCCACACAACCCATATGGCAGGCAGGAACCGCAACCAATCGTGCTGTAATTCCTATTGACATTACCGCTGCAATTTGATTCACAATCAATTTTGTAACTTGCATAAGTATGTCCGTCCTGTCCATTCGAACCAATGTTGTTCCCACAAGTACGGTCCGCATGCTTCATGGCATCAGGTAAGCCTACAAACAACCTTCTGGCTCTCTCTTCTGTCATCATCACACCTATTGACTCATATTCTGCATCGAATAGTTTCTGAAGCTTACATAAATCAGAGGCCTCGCAGTACCAGCTGTGATAAGCAAGTACTTTTCGCCAAAGTCCTTCTGATCAGCTCCTCCGTGCGTCGGGTCTCGCCCTGGATCATAGAGCAGGGTAGGGGAATGGCTGTATCGCAAGAAATAATAGTTGATCATCGAATCAAGATACAGGAGTTGCAGCCGGCCGAATTGAGATTTCTGTTGGCGCATTTTCATTGTCTGGGGACGGCTGATGAGGGATCGAATGTATGTAAACCGAAGGAGTAAGTCAAGCTGGCTGTAAGGTCGTTCAGAAGCAAACACCTAGTACAGCCACTTATTAACCCATGAGACCAAAACAGGAGATTGCGTTTTTCCCAGAGAAACTTGTGGAAATGCAATAAAAATTGCAGTTGTGAGTCTCTTGCTTCGAAGGGGGTGGGGTACAGGCCTGCTGGGAAATCTGCGGAGAAATGAGACCACCACCATTCTAAACTCGAATTCCATCGATTTGCAATTTCGTGTAAAGAAATGTTGAAATGGTCAGAAGGAATAAGACTAATTACACATTTAAAGTCTAGATAAATAGATAATTCGCGTGCTCGCGGGCTGTGTTGACACAAACGAAAAGTTTCAAAGACAGACAATACCGACTCAACAAGTGATTTATACAAAGTTTTTAAACTTGCAATCCGTTCATACCCCTCACCAAGTCACCCACACGAGGCTGACTGGCTCTCCTCTCGCTCAACCCAGGGGACTTGCTCGTTGCACTACTCCTTCTCCTCTCCTGCATCCGTTTCAGAGCCTTCGTTGCCTCACCCTCCGCATTACTTGCAATCTTGACCTTGCCCATCTTCCCATCATCTATGACCCTTCCCACATTGATCTTCTCCCCGATGTCGCCCAAAACTCCCGCGTCATTCTTGTACCTACCGTCGGCAGTAGGTGCTAGCGCTGAAAGTCCAGGTAGCATGCCCAGGGAACCGTAGCCTGAATCACGGAAAAGAAACTCTTCCTCTCTGGGACTAGGTACACCAATTCTCTCTTCAGCATGAATGCCATCCTCGAGAAATTGACGAGGAGAGTCTCGATCGCCGAGGGCAGCACCAATTAAGACAGGCTGCGTTCGTCCAGTAGCATCTTCAAAGACGGGAGGATGTCTCCAGATGGATTCGGTCCTTGGGTAGCCTTCTTCCGTCATGTACTCCTTTTTGCTGGTGAGGATTGGCTCTGTGAAGATATTCTTCAAGCTTCTCGATTGCTTGATGTTGTGGATTGAAGCGCGAGAGTTTGCTCTGGAACGAGGCTTGGGGTCTCCTCGTGCAAGACCAACAACTGGAGCTTCGGCACTCTCGTAGGGATCGGGGGGCGATTGATGATAAGTGGGAAATTGGGTGAGGGAGCTGGTACGGGACCGAGATGATTTTTGTAATTTGGAAAGTGACCAAGTACCATTCATTCTTCCAGTCGGTTTGTGCTCAGGTACTTGAGGCTCGGGTATCTCGATCAGTCCCTTTCCATCTGGGCTGTGGATGTAGTGTTTGGGAGGAAGTATCTCGGTGTCGATGACAGGCAGTGTGTGGTGACGGACTTCATGAGTGTGTATTTCGCGGATGATGCGCTCTTCTCTGATCTTGTGTTGAATGGGCGTAACGTGCTCGTGGGTAACAGCTAATATTGCGCATTAGCATCCGCTTTGCCAATGCTGTCTGACGAATTGATAGAAGTTGGAGTAAGTGGCCAATTTGCCGGGGGAAACGACGGCGGTTCCACAATATCATGGGGGGATGTGTGCATCGGGGACAACCCCGGCGTGGCAGAAAATGAACGGGTAGAGGCTCGAGATAGTGCGGACATGGGACGTGGTCGCATCTCAGAGATGGAAGGGATAGGAGGTGGGGATGTACCAGGAAGTGTTTTGGTGGTAATGTCTGTATCTACCGTGTTGCCCAAGTCGACAACTCCATCGAGATTTGGAGGGACGGTTGAGTTTTCGAGAATCATTCCCTGCCGCTTGTTGGTTCTACTCGTAGATGGAGAGCCGACAGCAAAGTCTGTACGGTCTGTCTGGTGGTTGTTCCCAGGACGATTGCTGGTGTTGGGGAAGGTAGAGTAGCTTACTGATCCACTCTTCGACTTTTTATGCCCAGTGTTTGAAGCTGTTTTGATGCTCACTGGTGGGTGTGTATGGCTCTCGTTTGTAACAGGCATCACAGGCATTCGCTTGACAGTATGACAGCCTGCGGAGTTCAAAAGAGCCGTATCATTTTCCCGAGGAGGCGACTTAGGCTTCGGTGCCGCAGCTGCAACTGGTGGAAGATCCCGAGTAACCTTTTCTCGCACTTGTGCCTGGGTTGGTGGTTGATGGGGATGGGGATGGGGATGAATCAAATTCCGAAAACTGTCACGCATGATGGGTTGTTCGTCTGTCAACTCGGCGGTATTAGATTGTGACAGCGGTGACAATGCTCTGGCTCGTCTGTCCTGAGACGAGGGAGCTCTAGGTGAATATGATTGATCTCGATCTCGACCTCGGCCTCTACTAGTAGTAGTATAAGATACGACGGATCCAGAGGCGGAGTAACTGTCGGTTCGAAGGGGATGTGGTCTAATCGTGGAGGTGGTGGATCGAATGGATGGGGATTTCCCGTGGCTTCGAGGAGGAGTGTCGTCACTACCTGTAGGTCCGTCGTCACCTAGAACATGCCCTAAGGCGGATGAAACTCTGGAATGGGCTCCAGCTCCAGTTCCAGGTCCAACTACTTCTGCAATTGGCCTCTTCTTAGGTGCGTAGACAGTCTTCATGTAGCTGAACTGTGGCGAGTTAAGATCTAACTGAGAAGTATTGGAGCTTCCGGCTCCGAACCGATCAATATTTCGGTCTGCCACGTCTTCGCCATAGTTCCGTACCCCTGAAGCCTTTGCTCTGTGTTTTGAGCTCTCTGGCCGTATACTTGAATGTGCCTCTAACAAGTCAACATATGATTTGTGTGATGCGTTTGAAGTGTTCCGCATGTGCTGAGCAAAGGGTGGAGTGAAGCTGGCCGAAGCAATCGAGCCAGGTCCTGGTCCCTTCTTTGGCTGGTATGCTTGTGGCTTAGGCGTAGGTGATGGTGTAGGTACAGCAGGAAGAGGAGGTTCGAAGGTTGAGCGAATCGAATTGCGCTTGTCGTTTCGACTGCTCGATCTGAAGATACTGGGAGGTGATTTCGTGGAGAAGCCCGACCGCGTTCTGCCCGCCCAACTCCCACTTCCACTCTTACTGCTCCGTTTGTTGTTACCTCCATCTGCAGTGCCATCGTTTGGAGCAGTCTGTGGTCTTTCTATAGCGTCCTCTCGATATCTTGGGACATTGGGGGCAGCAGCTACACTGGTTTGTCGTCGAGCACTTGAAGTTTCCCTCTGCGCTCGGGAGCGCTGGATCTCCTCCAAGACATTGGGGCCATTGCCTGCAACCGGGTATGACCCTTTGACTGGAGGGTCTAAGGCAATGGCAGAGTCGTATGAATGGCCTTTGACACGGTGATTGGAAGTTCCTGTTGATGATTTGGCTGCGAAGATACTCCTGAATATTGAGGCCATCGCCAAATTCAGGGGCTCGTGGGTCGGTCCACCCAGCGCCCAGTACGCACGCAGTCGGGAGCGGGGGATCCACGCAGGGTGTTGATTCGCGTAAGAATGCGGCGCTGCTGCTGCTTCAACCTCAACCTCTACTCGACCTCATAGCAAGACTGCATCAGCACGGAGATTTCTTTTGCTGATGACATCGACATCCAGAGCAGTCGGTAGTATGTAACGAGGAGTGGTCTGGAAGAGTTGAGACTGGACTGGACACAAGGACAAAATCTCTCCCCTCGTATCGATCGCCCCTATCGATCGCCCCCAACCGAAGTCTATCTAGCAAACTCTGGACTCGGGACCTGCGTGTACCCGGCTCTGCACAGCTTCCTGTTGACCAGTGACTTCCAGTAGACTTTGATGGTGGGAGGAGCCTGCGATCCTCCTTTCAGCTGGCGGGGAGGACGGCGTTTGCTAGTTCTAAGCCGCAAGTTGTCCTCGGACTGCCAGTGGTTGTTGAGACTCAAGCGAGCCCCTCTGCAGAGAGCCGTTCCTATTTTGGGTTGGTGGATTATTTGACTTTGATTGAAATTCGGGGTGTGGCTTGAGAGAGACGGCAGTAATCTCGATGTCTCACATTTCTGTCTATCTCATCTCATCGAAAAGTCACTCTGTACCACAGTGGCTGGAGAGAAGAAGCGACAAGCACAACGTCTTCATTTGCGTTACTGCGGTTAGGATAGCACAAGACTATTTGGGCCACTCTTGTTTTTTGTAACACCAGCAATACGCATTTCAATATCGTGTTTTGTATTTTCTCGATTGGTGAGAATACCCCTCAACTTGTCCTCATGGTATTAATATTGGGTTTGACAGGGGTGTGGCTAATGAATTCCTCTTGTGGCACTCCCCCACGACTTGTGGGATATGTCATTTCCAAATCAAGTCTAGACCTATCCCGTCCAAGGAGGCTTTTCCGATTCAAGTCTAAACGTCGTCGATCCTCACCCGCGTCGATATCTACAGTCTGACGTACATCTACCGAAGCTTCTGTTTTCTTTGCGACCTATCCAAGCCCTTCGATACAGGAAATTCTTGAAGGCGTCATCACTACTAGCCAGAGAGAGCACTAGATGAACTGACATGGACGTGTCTCACGATCCTCGGATATGCGGTTGTGGCGTCCATTAATTTTGACCTGTCGAAAAGACGAATGTGGTGTCTTTGAAGATCATACAGCTCAATTGGGGTCCAAAGTATGAGGCCACCGAACTGTGCAATGCCTCAGAGCTTGTCGGCTTATTTCTCCACATGGCATATCCTCATGCCAATGCCAACTGAAGCTTCACAAATACAAGCTCGGCTGCCCTCGGTTATTCTTGTTTAGTCATTTCACAGTACGAATCCGATGGGAGAAGGCAACAGCAAGGCGCGATCTCATACATTCTGTGTTTAGTATTGACTCAGGGCCTTGGGATCCAGCTGTCTAGCAGGCTAGACTACCTATGCAGGTACTCGCAGGCAAGAACTCTCGTCTCCGCATCAAAGGTACGGGAATGCGATCGAGAGGCTATGATGCAATTGTTTTGGACAGTGGCGAAAAGGAGAAATCCCATCTAGATGTCAACCCCAGATGCTGATTCCAGATGATGGATTCTGTTTTCCAACCCGGCAATCACAGCTAGATCCAGTCTTCTTGATAGACGGCTAGGACCTCCGCCGCACATCCTTTGGTGGAGCGATGCTACCTTATCAAGCTGGTTAAAAAGAAAAGAAAGTTCGCTTCTTGATCCTCAATCGAGAATCCCCTTGAAGCTTCCGCTATAATCCTCGCGGTGATCTGTTCAGTGCCGCTATCCCTCAGCTTCGTCTGAGAACATAATTGGTTACCAAGATCTATACTGCATTTTTTGTGCCAGGTTTCTATCGGGTATGCAAGTCATCGATAATCTAAACGCGTGCTTAGGCTCTGACGCCCCGGGTTTTGATGTTGATCATATCCTGAAATCCATCTCCACATTCCAAATCGTCTCTCATCTCTCGAGTTGAAACCTTTTGCCTTGGCTAAATGGGTTCGGAAGCCCCGAGTTGAAAACTGGGCAGAATAGTGGCAACAAACTTTCACTTTATTGATTATACACCCGTCATCATCATCAAGCCTTACCTACCATTGGCAGCCTTCTCCACATATTGACTTCCATCAATTTTGCCACCAGTTTACATCCCTAATGCCGTTTCACCTCTAGTTCCAACCACATGTCAAGAAACTACTTCTTCCGAACCACCATTACTTCACTGATGATGCTGTCCCTACCCCGCTTTGGAGGGGCAGCATGAGCTACGTAATGTATTGTTGAATCATCTACGAGTATGAGTATATTACCTCTAAGAGATTTCATTTCATTCTCTTCTTCATACCCTTGACACAATCACAATATCAATAGTGTTTTTAATTTTCAACTCCAAAAA
>JAFJYG010000271.1:0-58898 GCA_017366145.1 Cadophora sp. M221 | reverse complement strand
GTGCAAGATCTGCTTCCAGACTTGCGGGTGTCGGGTTGTCGAAGACATCTGTAGACACGTCTGAAGTCCGCTCTTTCCCGCCGTTTTGCTTCAGCTGTCCAGAAATAGGCTCGCTGAGTTTAATGATGGAGAGTTCGTGGTCATTTTGTACTTCTAGGAGCGTCTCGAGGATGTCTGCGTGGGATTGTGCCATGATGGTTGAGGAGGCGCAAATGGTCTCTCGATGCTGGGCTTGTTGATGGTGGGGTAGAAATGAGATGTAAAACGCGTGAATCGGAACCGAGAGAGCGCGATGATCGGAATTGGAACTTGGGATCTCCTAAAACGCAATGTTGCGAGCGCTGTAAAGGTGCGATGTGTGAAGTATTTCGTATGCAGAAAGTTGGATGGCGAAGCTAGGGTTTGTTTACTTTCAAGCCACAGCCTTGCACACGCCAAGCCACCATCACCCCACCGCCTTGTCGGCAGGTCGGCAGAACAGGGCAACGCAGCCACGCCGCGAAACGTCAGAAAATCCTCATTGGTGCCTTGCCCTCCCTGCCTTGTCTTGTCTTGTACCTGACTGCTCTTCAAACAACCTCGACGCCTTTTGGACGACAACTCCTCCTCCTTGTCGTAAAGATGGCGAGCGAAGATCTGACAGATGATTATGTCGCCAGTCTCCTTGCCAAAGATGCTAAAGAGAGCGCAATCAAATACTCTTCCGTCGGCTTAGAAGCTTTTGGGCGGTCCAAGTGTGTACCCCTCCTCCTCCAGCACCCCATTTCCCCTGTTTGCAAAATAGAAATCGAATAAGAAGGAAGAAAATGATAATAGAGAAGACTAACAGGGAAAACAGACCACCAGCCAATAAACCTAAACCCAACACTCGTTTCCTGAGGAATATCATCAAGGATACGGATTCTCATAATGCCGCTCTCCTAGCGAAAGAAGCTGCTGAGTCTCGCGCTAGACTTCAGAGTTTAGCTACGACTAGTAGCCCGCAGAGGGCGGAGAGGAAGAACGGAGGGGGAGGTGATATTAGGAGGAGGCAGTTGGGGGATATTGCTGCTATTCTTGGGGGGAGGCCTGGGAAGCGGAGGAGGGTTGAGAGGGTGGGGAGAGAGGGGAGAAGAGTTAATACTTCGAGTGAGGATGAGGAGGTTGAGGAGAAGCCAAGAGTGAAGCGTGCGAGGGAGGAGAAGAGGGAAAAGAGGGACGAGGATGAGGATGGCAGGTCGAGAATTCATAAGAATTCTCACCGAAGACATAGGAGTGTTTCTGGAGAGAGGGGAAAGTATAGAGAGAAGAGGAGGGATAGGTCACGATCACGATCCAGATCACCCAGAGAACATCGGAGTAAAGACAAAGAATCACGACATCGACATAGATCACCGAGGAAACGCTCGAGGTCTCCCGAACCAGGAAATTCTCGAGATAAATCCCACCGATTACATCGTCATCGCCGTTCACCATCCAGGGACCGGAAATCCTCAAAACCAGACCCCAGGAAGCCAGAAAGCAAACCAGATTATGATTCGGATCCGTTAGACGATATTATCGGGCCACGGCCCCCTCCTATCCCAGAGGTAAAGCGGAAAGGAAGAGGGACAATATCGCATGCCTCTGGAATCGACTCTCGCTTCTCGGCTAACTACGACCCGACTGCTGATGTGCAGCTCGATTTCGATGAGGAGAATGACTGGGATCAAGCGCTTGAGGCATTGAAGGATCGTCAGAAGTGGAAACAGCAGGGTGCGGATCGGTTGAGAGCTGCAGGCTTTACAGAGGAGGAGGTCAGTAAGTGGGAGAAGGGAGGGGAGAAGAGGGAGGAGGATGTTAAATGGTCGAAGAAGGGGGAGGGGAGGGAGTGGGATAGAGGGAAGGTTGTTGATGATGGTGCTGTGACTATTGAGTCGAAGTTTGGGAGATTGACGGATTCTTGAGGCTACAAGTTCATGGGTTTATGAGAGTTTGTCTTGAGACAGCAGATGTCACTTGGTTCATGAGGATTGGTGTCTGGATTTGGGACATCTAACCGCTGCAAGGGGAATCTCGCTTGAATGCACACATGGATTTAGCAGCTGTAGAAAATACCAATATCCGAGTGTTCTCGATTACTCCAAGCAAGTCACCATGTCTACGCCTCGTCATACAGCCACCTCATTCGCTTCTCTGGTCTAACAACGCCGTAGGGCTGAATCGCAGGCATGCATACCTAGCGCGTACTTCTAGGTAACCATCACAGCCTCCTCCTCTCATTCCCAAACCCATACATCTCTATATCCATCCCTAAAACTCACACCCTCCTACACAATAATCAGCCATTTGCAACAATCATGCCTCCCTCTCCTCCCCCAGCGTCTCACTCAACCCTCCCACCAACCAACCCCACCCCCCTAACAGAATGTGAACGCTCCGGCCTCATCCACTGGTCCCTCTACGGCCGGGGTCACGACCCCTCAGTCCAGGATTTAAAACCACGCGCCTTGCCTCCTAAAAATCCTAAAAAGATATCGAAACCGGTGTTTTCGCACTGGAATGTGCCGCTTTCGGCGGAGCAGATGGGGAGGTTGTGGAAGGGGTTTGTGGCGGAGGAGATGGAGGATAAGTGGCTTGTTTATTCTGTTGATGGGGAGAAGGGGAAGGAGAAGGAGGGTGGTTTTGAGATTGAGGGAGCTGGGCGTGTTGAGTTGAAATTAGATAAAAGGGAGGGGGGAGAGGGGGGAGATGAGGGAGATGATAGGAAGCAGGTTGGTTCGAAAGAGAGTGAAATGATGAGAGTGTTCATGGTGCGGTCTTGGACTGGGAATCTGATTTATGAGATTCAGATCTTGGTTTTGAGGGATGTCAATAGTAAGAAGGGAGAGGAAGGGGAAGTGGAGGTAGAAGGGAGGATCGAGGGCTTGGTATGGGAGAGTGATGAGGAGAATATTAGGGGTCAGGACGAGGCCTTTGCGAAGGAGAGCGTGAGAGAGGTTTGTAGGTGGATTTTGGGGGTGCAGCTTTTACCTGATGTGCCGAAGCCTAGGAGGGGAGGTGGTAGTAATGGGAGTGGGAAAGAATGAGTGGTCAATGAGAGGGTTCTGGATTGTTGTGGGGTGGTTAAGGATGGTGCTCGAGGTGGATGTGGATATGTGCCTAGGAAAAAGGTCATGCTCCTGTCCTGGATTTTGAAATTGTCTTGACGAAATGTCCTGAATTGAGGTGGGGACTTTGGGATAGGAAGCCTTCGGGAAACAAGTAATATAACAAATCTTTGCTGCTCCTTGCCGATGGCTACTTCAATCTAACTGAAAGACCAGACAGAAATAAGAGAAAGACTCTAGGCTACCATGGGTCACTCTAGATGCCGAGATAAGCTTGATAAAATGCACTGTAATGGAGTTGGGACTATAAGACAGGGAAAATCTAGGTAAGGACAGATTCCGGGTAAGTGATGATAGAAGGAGCAAGATTGCTGTGGGAAAAAAAATGAACTGGACCCAAAGGTGATAGAAATATATCCGAAAGGGGCCAGATAAATGTACTGGGGCAGATTTGGGACATTTGATCAGACGATAAGCTTAAGTGGTCGATAGTAATGGAAAATATTTGATTCTGACAGTTGAAAAGGATGCTGTTGATAATAAGTCGTGGGGTGATTTGAATGCCTCGAGATATTTATACAGAAATCTAGCAGGAGGTTTAGGTTGTCGAATATCATAACAATTAAATATCCGTTATCTACTGCAGTTTCCGTTTCTCTTCCAGCAGATTTTAATTCTTCCAACCCAAGAGTGAAACAATATTGTAGCATTTCCACCACGATGTGAGAATAAACTTAAACTTGACTAGTTTTATGGCTAACGCATGAGCTCACCCAAAAGTACCTCTGGAGAAATGGTAGTTGGTAAGACAAGGTTGCTATGTAGAGGAGGCATATCTCAGATACTCTCCTCTGATAGCAGCCTCTGCTGAAGAAATGCCTCTCGTAACCACCAATCGATAGCCGAGAATGAAACCTGGGCGTAGTATGCTCACATTGAGACCGGCAAATTCACAAGACTGCTTCTTGCATAATACTTGGGAATTCAGACGGTGATATTCAGCCGAAGACGACGAGAATTTGAAGAAGTTGAGAGTTCACTGAAAAATCATTAGTGGTTGTTTGTAACTGACTTTCAAAAGTTCTTTTCTTCGACATGTGCTGACACAGAACAGGAGGCTATTTACATGAGTCTGTAGAAGCAGAATCGCGAAGAATGCTAAGGATCTGCTCGTAAGTACTCCCTTCGATGTGGCCTAGGTATGAACCCTCATCGCTATGCACTTATGAAAAGCACTTTTGGGCTAAGTCGAAGTTAGAATGTAGTATTTATAAAGCAAAATGGTGGCAACCATGTCGAAAAGGACGAGAACAATCCAATCTTAGCACCAACAGCGACCTCTTTCGTACTGGAACGAGGAGAAAAGAATGAAAAATTTCGAGATACGTAAGCGTCTTATTAAATTTAACAAGATTTAAATACTTAAAACTGAGAGATGTTTAACCATCTTTCCAAGATAATGTTTTAGTTGAGGTTGAATTAAAGCTAGATAATCAAGAACTAGTCCAGGAAAAAGTGATTGAATGTCACGAAGCCATTTCAAGATATTTGAGTAATGCGAAAGTCTTGAGGAAAAAGCGTCGAAGGAGAGAATGGAATAGATAAAGAGGGGAGAAGTTTTGATGCAATATGGAAAGTCTGCGATGGAAAAGAGAGGCATTTACATGTCACTTGGCTGAATCGGACGTTGAACAATCGATCGCTGCTTGAAGATATACTCCATACAGAATTTAAATGCCGATTGCAAAAAAAGAAGGATAATCAAGGATAACTGCCTATTTATTCAGTCTGGTCAGAAAAAGCCATATTAATGCCCTGAGAATTTATTGGGACATTGAACGACAGGTACCGAAAGCAAGAAGGTACGACTAAAGAGAGGGCTTAACGCTACGACGCGAGGTAAGTATATTTATATGTCTTTTATATATTACCCTTAAGGGGTGCCAACCGCTGGTATTTAATTGGTTTAAAATATCACGTGCTTTCTACATATTTGAGCTTTTTATATTAATTATTATAAGCTAGGAGTTAAGTATCACGGGTTATTTACTTTCATTTGATAAGGTTTAAATAAGGCCTTGTAAATTACTTTCGTAATTCTTAGCTCTCTTCAAACCCCCGAAGGGGAGTAGGAAGGAAGTCTAAGGGATGGACTAAGGCACCCCTCAGCAAGGCACGTTAGTGCCTTGTATTACAAGTTCTTAATGTATTCAGTATTAGATTAAGGAGTATTATTGAAGAAAGGAGCTTTCGGGGTCGTGGTAGGTTGCTAGTACACAAGTGTGATGTTGTGAACCTTGGAAGGATGTTCTTGCTTTGGTTCCCGTGACTTTCTGAGCATATATCTTCATCACAACAAACACCAACCACCTTCTCTCAGCCACCACCAACACCAATACCAACACCACAAAAATTCTCTGTGTTTTGATCATCACCAGCAATTGAAGTTGCTCATACCTTCAACAGTTTTTCCCAAGAAACGAATTGATCTCCTGGGTCTGAGGTCTTACTCCCCATCTTTACAAATCAATTCACTATGTCGGTTTCGTTGACGCATTCAAATTCATTACAATGCCTACCTTGGAGCGCCACTGCACGGATGATAGATAATGTGAGTCTAACAGAATGCAATCGGAACCAGCTGTCCTTTGATCGCTACATGGTTGTGTCTGCTGTGGGCTGCTTGACGGTTGGCTTTTCTTCGGGAAAGTAGTGGTGGTCATGGTGACAAATCAAAAGTACTTTTACGAATGACCTGAGGCAGATCTCTTGAACACTCGGTGGCAGTGGGTAGAGATCAGTTATTTGCGGGTTCTGGGTTCTCCATCATGCTGCTACAGAGGATGCTAGTTTTGTAGATACTTTCTAAAAGAGCAAAGGCTTTCATGCTCAAGATTTCCAGTGCTGACGTGACTTTCGTTGGCAACTCATGAGACGCAGTATACAGCTAGTGACTCTGAAAAGTACTTTTCAAAACACTACGCGACAAGCAGAAGCATCTCAACTGTGATATCAGTATTCAGACCAGTGTTCAATTGTCCAGCCTGCCTTCAAGACCACCACAGGCATCCCCAGCACCAGCATGAAGTGTATCCAAACGCCTAAAATCAAAGTAACGAGCCAGAAGTAAGATCTTAAATGCGGTAACTGAGTTCATTTCTCCGCTGGCTGCGCTGTCTACATCACATGGGCAGCACCTATGTTGGCCGTTCCTTCCGTTTTGGGAAGGCTCAATGTATGGGAGGGCAATGGCGGAGGCGCGCCTGCTGTTTCTCGTACAATTCATCGTGAATGCCTCTTCTCCTCACTCACAAACTTATTTCTATCGTCCCACCTTCATTTCTCCTCATTCTCGTCCTCAATCTTCAACATTTATATCAGCAGTCATCCAACCTCTCACAATATACACCTGTAACATCAGTACCACTACTTCAAAAGCTGCATATATCACCACTTGCGAGGCTACGCACTGCGTAGAGAAACCTTGACCATGGTCAACAAAAGGTATGGGCTCACCTACCTACCCAAAGTACTTGTTAGGAGGACTATTGTCTGATGAGAGATGCATAGGGCTTGTCCACCGAGGTTGACAAGAGGCCGCGCCTCGGAAACTCTCGATTGATGCTCAACTCGAAAGATGAAGAACCCGCTGGAGGTACGTGCATCGTTCATGCAAACCGACATCGTCGATGTGACGCATTCAGCAGAATACTGACATTTTGCAGCCATCCACAGTGACAGCGAGGTCACCGTTGATATGCCCTGGAAGTTCCTCACTGCTACAGGTCTGCGAGAGTCTGCAGGAAAGGCTCGGGATGTACGAAGTGCCCACCCAAATCACGAATCCAACACAGGACTGGTCTGGCCTACCTCCCACCAACTTGATGATGAGAGTCAGTCACTCCAATCCTATCCACAATCTTTTGAATAGGCGGTGCCAATTGCCTTCAAGCCTGATCCAAAAGTACTTTTGAAGACGCTAACATGAGGCAGAGCCATCGATGTCAAAGAAGGACGTCACCAAGAGTGTCGGAGTTGGCATGATCGAGAAGATGAACATGGGTATGAATGACGACGATGACGACGACGACATGCCTTTAATCCCTTCGAGGAGAAGTGAGCGATCCTAATTCCCCGATGCTGGTTGGCAACTTACTAACTTTGCTATAGGAAATGCATTGAAGAGTCTCTTGAGGACGGCTACCTACATTGAGATCGAAGACACCGACAGTGATATCCAGCCCGCCAGAAAGAGGTCGAAGGCCAGAGCCACTGTGCAGATTGACGATGAGGAAGATCAAGATGATGCGGTTGATGAATTTGACCAAGATGATGAGCCAGAGGATGATTCCGAGAACGAGAAAGAGGACGAACTTCAAAGAAAACGTGAGTTCACCACACCAGATCACCAATGGCTGGACTCCTCAAATACTGTTCAACACTCGCTGACACAGAAACAGGAGCCTACAAGCCACGGAAGAAGAATCGCCGTGAAGGCAAGGGACCAGTACGTAAGTGTCTCCATCGGCGGCGCTGATTCGCGTTCCGTGGAAAGTACTTTTGGACTGACATGAAGTAGGGGTAGCGAAGTACCGGGGTGGCAATCATACCAAGAAAGACCAGAACGATCCAACATTGGCACCTTGGGCAGTCAAGAAGACCGACATCCCCGATGATGGACAGCTGCGAAGTATGTATATATATTCACCTTGTAGAGCATGGCTGACCCCAGTAGACAAGTTTGGTCGTACTAAGGAAGAAGTTATACAAATGAGAAGAGATGCAAACAAGGCCCGCCGCGACAAGAGATCCGACGAGAAGAAGAAAGCCGATGCGAACCAAACAAAGAAATGGCGCGAACAAAATGCGGAGTATGTCGAAGCATTCGATTACCTGCGCAAATCAGACGCCGTTGAAAAGTACTCTCCAGAGAAGGTTGAAGAATTGCGCCTATTAGCTAGGCACAAGCTCCATGAGACAGTCCTGAAGCAATACCTTGAAAAACCTGTCCGAGGAGTTAGAGCCCCGGAAACAGGCAAACAAGTGCAACAAAGATGTGAGATTCTCACAAAGCTTCTTTTCGATGTCAGCAGTCAAGGCATACATCTGATTATCATCGCCAGAAAAAGTTGGAAGGCAGTGAACAACGAGCATATTGGGCTTGAGAGCACCAACTGGCTCATTTTGGGCAAACTCATCAACGACTTTGTTGTACCAACTCCTGTCTTGTCAGCGGAATCGATTGTATGGCACGGAAGAGGTGCTGAAAAAGCATTGCCATGGATCGCAAGAGATGACGACGATGGTCTACCATTGAATATCTTGGACGAGGCTCTCTGGAATGAGACCAATGACAGGCGATTCTGTACATTCTTCGCGGAAAAGCCTGATGACTCTACTGTTGGAGTTCCAATCCGTGGAGTGGATGGTGGTTCCACGAACGCGGATAGCTGGCTGGGCCTTCAGGCCAGGTACCCCAAGCTCAATATCATCCTGATATTCACGTTCGCGGAAGTGTATGTTCGCTTCAGATCGCCTGTCGACAGTGATTGGTTCTATCGAACGGATCCATATGATGAGTGCCTGTACTCGTTTTTCCCTCTTCAAGGCTTGGTTGATCATGTCAACGGGACGAAACCACAGCCAAAATATGAATGGCTAATGTCAGAATGGAAAGCGGCTGGAGTCTGGCGTCAGGCGTTCTCTGTGGCCCACCAATCTGAGGATGACAGGAAGATCAAAGACGTCCAAGATGCGTATTTTGCCCAAAGATTTCGCCCAAGGAACGGCCTCCCGTTGTATCTCTAAGGGCGACTGGAAAAGTACTTTTGGGATGGGTCTTTGCAGCTGACCGACCAGTGTCAGGGATGTTTTTGCACGTGTATGGGATGATGATATTAATTGCTCACATAGGTATTGATGGGAGATATGGAGAGGATCGAGGACAAATCTGCGAGGAAGATGATTGTAGCTATTGCAACACAACAGCCAGGGGAGATATGGAAGTTAGCATGTATCGTGCTTCACGGTTAGCTCATTAACACAGTAATATATGCTATATGCCATTGCAAAAGTACTTTCTAGGACCGATGCATCCGTGCTCGTGAAGGTAGAGGCGAAGAGATACTGTCAAATACCATATGTGTCTGAACCAGTGCAGGTGATGGTCTGCATGTATTCTGTGATAAATTTCAAAGACCTTTCTCGGCTAAAGTTTCAGCGCTTGCCCGTATGTAGTTAGCGCCAATCCCGCCCGCACAATCACGATTTTGCTTGAAACCCATCGCGAAGTCCAACGTAATTACAACAACATCACCGACAACTAACCCCAGGTATGTAACCGCAATACTCCTCAATCACTGTCTGTCTTTCATGACGCATAGCTCATCTTACTGACACCCCTTTCCTCCAGAAATCAGTCAAAATGAGTACGTCTCCTGCCCATTCCTCTGGACCCCGATGGAGGCGCTCCCCAACGACGAGCTCACCTTTCCGAACCACGATGCATGTATACTGATACTTTCACAGCAAAGGGAACGAGTAGCTTCGGTGCCAGACATGTTTGTGATCCCTACGCTCGTTTTGAAGGATTTAAAGCTGATTCCCATATAGAACAAGACGCACACCCTGTGCAGACGTTGCGGTCAGTCCACCCGAGCACTTCTAGGCCGATCGAACGACGAAAACGAGAAGCCTGGGATAGATATAGAGCCCTTGTACTGATAATCCTCAGGTCGCCGATCCCTCCACATCCAGAAGCACACCTGCTCATCCTGCGGATACCCAGCTGCGAAGATTAGGCAATGTACGTTACACTCGACTCTTGAGGCAACGGCATCGACATGTCAAAGGCGAGCGACAGGAGGATACAGTGGCTAATGCGAAAACAGACAACTGGGGCGAGAAGGCCAAGCGTAGGAAGACCACTGGTACCGGACGCATGAGACACATGAAGGGCGTTCCCCGACGATTCAAGAACGGCTTCCAAACCGGTGTACCAAAGGACTCGAGAGGACCAACCGCCAAGGCCGAATAAATTCAATCATCATCTGCGGAGTTGAACTGGGAAGGGTTGCGGATGGATTGCCTATGATGTCTTCAGGGCTGCGGTCATGCTAGCGAATGCAAACAATTGCAACAATGGGGTTTCAGCTGCATGGTGAACTGTGAGGATATCAAATGGCTGGTTTCTTTGGGGTTCATGCATTGCTTCCTTGTTCTTGAACGAAATCAAAAACACTCTGGCAAAAATCATCGCATGGGAATTTTCTTCGCTGTGACCAATGGGCAGACTCTTGAGAATTTCGACCGCTATTCTTGATTATTGGCCTCTTTCGAAGACTCTCACCCCGCCATCTCCGCCCACGAAATAGAGCAGCTCTCTTTCCTCTACCCTTTTCTGGATATCTAGGTCTTCTTCGGTTCTGTCCCCTGTAGTGATCCTCAATACCCCACTAACATCCCTTGCGGTCCCAGTATCTAGCAGCCTCAAACTCATGATGAAATCCGCCTGGTGCGCTGTACCTAGCAGAAGAGCCGCGTGATTTGACTCAAGAGGGGTTTGATGACTTGATACCAACGGTTGATCGGCGGAAAGTGACATGATAGTAGCATGTACATTCTAAATATGATGTCAACTTCATATCCATTTCCTTCGTAAAATAACCACATACCTCGCGAAGTCCCATCAACATATCCTCCAAGCTTACAGCGCCAACGTGCTCGCCACCAGCTGCCAACAAAAGATCCAGCTGATCAATTACAAGCAACACTTTGCCTGTGCCTTGCAATGCCTCAATTCCATTTTGAATTTTCTTTGCCATACTTTCAAGACCTGGACTGCTGAGGACTTTCTCTCCGCCTCTTCTCGTCGTCGTGGTAGGCTGGCGGGGAAGAAATAAACCACTCAACCCATCCACGAAAGCAAATTTCTTCTTGAGAGCCAACTTATCAAGATCAAGGCCCTAAAAATTATATCCTTCAATATGATTCTTGCAAAATTGCCTCTCATCGTACCAAACACACAAACACAAAAGTGAGACATTCAAAGACTTACCAATCTCCTAGCATTCTCCTTCCAAAAGGCCAAATCTCTCATAAAGCTCACCATCAAAACCTTGGGCTCATCCTCAGAAGCTACCTCAGACGACACCTCCGAATCAATCAAAGCGCTATAAAGGAATCGCAGGACGAGCCAGTTCGAGCTGGCTCCCAGGACGCTCGTTAGAAGTAATAGAGAAGCCTCCGGTGGGAGGGCTAGATAAGGTTCTAATAGAGGCGGGATTCGGGAAGACATTTTTTCCTGGGTCTGTTGTTCTTCCTGATCAATTTTTGGAAATGTCGTTGGAATTTTACAGCACTTTCGAGCCAAGGCTTGTCACGTGGATGGTGACGATGACTTCTCATTCGTTCCTCCTGGTCTGACGACAACTCCTTCTCGACTTCAATCTGCTTGTACGAGAGTTTCTTTTGGGTGTATATTCCTGTCCCCTTTCTAAATACTAAAGTATAGAGATCGTTCAGGGAAGAATTGCGTCCATTTTGATCGATTCTCGGAAGAGTCGGCTCTTAGCCTCTTGGTGTCTCTTGTTCCTTCTCGTGGAGGTCTACATCGGCAGAGGTATCGTGCTTCTCAGTCGGGTGCTTTTTTGGGGTTAACAAGCCGGTCAGATTTCTTTCGTTGACATACTCCAAACTTAGCTCCAAGCTTTTTACGTCCAGGATGGACAGCCATGACACAGCAGTGGCACAGATTGCCACAGCCATTGGAAAGTTTCATGCTCGGAAAGAGGCTTTTCGGATATATCATGGCTCAACAAACAGTACTCGTCAATCGCAGTACCAACGAGATAGAATGGTTGATACTTCTGGTCTCAACAATGTCCTCAAAGTTGACACCAAGAGCATGACCGCATTGGTAGAACCCAATGTGCCTATGGACTCTCTTGTCGAGGCTACCTTGAAGCATGGCTTACTTCCTCCTGTTGTGATGGAATTTCCGGGAATCACTGTCGGAGGAGGTTTTGCTGGAACGTCTGGGGAGAGCTCCTCCTTTCGGTATGGGTTCTTCGATCGGACTATCAACTGGATAGAGATGGTTCTTGCGAATGGTGAGGTTGTTAGGGCGTCTGCAACAGAGAACTCGGACCTATTCTATGGCGCTGCTTCATCGTTTGGAACATTGGGTGTGACGACGCTTCTAGAAGTTCAACTGATAGAAGCCAAGACATATGTGGCGCTGACCTATCATCCTGTCTCCAGCGTCTCCGAAGCTCAAAAAGAGATCGAGAAGGCTACAGGGGATACGTCAAACGATTACCTAGATGGGATCATGTATTCGAAAGACAACGGCGTCATCTGTGTTGGACGTCTTATCAATGATATTCCAGCGGGTGCGAAAGTTCAAGGGTTTACACGTCCGACAGATCCATGGTTCTACATCCACGTCCAGAGGCTCATGAAGAACCGTACAGCTCCAGTTACTGAAGCAATTCCTGTGGTAGACTATCTGTTCCGCTATGATCGAGGGGGTTTCTGGGTGGCCAAATATGCGTATACCTACTTCATCACGCCTTTCAACCGCATCACACGCTTCCTTCTTGATTACTTCATGCACACCCGAGTCATGTATCACGCCTTGCACCAAAGCGGACTATCTTCATTCTATACCATCCAAGATGTTGCAATTCCATACAAGGAAGCTGCGACGTTCATGTCCTATCTCGATACCAACTTCAAGAACTACCCCATCTGGCTCTGTCCCCTTAAACAAAGTGGGCATGCCTCAACACACAGTCTTCAAGTCCTTAAGACAAACCGGCAACGGCCTGAGATGATGCTCAATTTCGGTGTCTGGGGGCCTGGGCCCAAGAAAAGAGAAGAGTTCATACAGTGGAACCGAGCATTCGAGAAGATAGTCGACGCGCTTGGGGGCCAAAAATGGCTGTATGCTCATACATATTATACTGAGGAGGAATTCGATGAGATATATAACCGGGAGAAGTATGATGCTTTGAGAAAGAAGTATCATGCTATGTACTTGCCGACTGTATATGATAAGGTGAAGGTTGACGTTGAGAAGGAGAAGAGAGCGAGAGAGGAGTCTTTGAAGACCCGGGTGGTGGCTCTGTTTTGGAGCGTTTGGCCGTTGATGGGATTGTATGGTGTTTATAAAGCTATGATGGGTGGGGACTATCTTTTGCCGAAGACGAAGAGGAAGAGTTTGAAGGACTTATAAACTTTTATAGCTTTTGGAGAGATGGAAGTCGAGTACATATTTCTCGGGGTGGGGTTGTTCACGGTTTCGTGATTGGAGCAATGGTGGGTATTTAGACGAGTGAAATAGCAATCCGGTGTACAGAGCTGTCTAGGAAAGCAAGCCAACGCCATGCAATCATCCCTGAGCATCCTTTTTAATTTTGATGATCGCCAGGATCTCAAATCACCCTCTCATGGACCAACCTGCCCTTAACCCAGACCGCAACAGTGTTTCTATCATCACCATTGAACACCCACTTCGCAATCCTCTCGTCCCAGCTCTCCCATCCGAAGATATCAACCGGTCCTGTATCGCCCTTCTCGTCACTGCCAACCATACCCATGCCAATAAGCTGAGCATCCCACTCCATACCAACCCCAAAGCCACCAATCTTGTCGGCCAAACCAACGACTTTCGCTCCTCCTCGAGTTGCGAGGTACAACACCTCCTCAACACTCAACTTCGCAGTATCATCTCCTCCCATCGCAACATGATTACTGACCAAAGCCGCTTGTCTCACAGCCTCCAAGATACTAGGACTGTACCCACCACTCATATCCGTCCCAAGCCCAACCTCAACGCCTTTGTTCAGCATCCATCTCACCTTCGCCGTGCCCGATGTAATCGACGAATTGCTAACCGGACAATGACTGATCTTCCCCTCTCTCTTCTTAATCAGATCAATCTCGGCCTCTGAAAGATGCACAGCATGAGCCAGGATCGTCTTGGGGCCCAGCAATCCATGACCGTCATACACTTCCGTGTAGGATTCAAACTCAGGGAACAGCTCCTTGACCAACGCACACTCGTTCTTGTTTTCTGAGATGTGCGTTTGAACAGGAAAATCGGTTTCCTTCTGTAGAGCGCCAAGACCATTCATAAGTTCCCGGGAACAACTGGGTGCGAATCGTGGTGTCAGGATAGGCGTGATGAGAGCATTACTCGGATCGATACCTGCGATATGAGCGATGGTTGCTCGGGTATCAGATAGAGAAGTGGCAGCAGATTCATCGCGGTAGTAGTCCGGCGCCATGGAGTCCATGCAGCAGCGGCCGATGAAAGCTCTCTGACCCTTCTCGAGACAGAGGTCCGCGAGCAAGTTGGTGGATGGCACGGAGATGGTGGCGTAGTACGATGCGGTGGTCGTTCCGTGGGAGAGGGTGCGTTCGATCACGCGGCTGTAGACTTTCTTTGCTTTTGCGCCGTCCGATAAGCTGCTCTCCATGGGGAACGTGTAGGTGTTCAGCCAGTCGAGGAGGGTGCTCTTGCCGAAGATTCCTGCATTGGGATATTGTGATGCGTGGATATGGGTATCTGGGATAAAGTTAGCAAGTCTGTTTTCTCGAGTAGGAATGAGCAAACAGACCAATGAAGCCGGGAAAGAAGAATTGTCCTGGCCGAGAAGTGCGTACGGTAACTTCACCAGCTGTCCATCTGATTTTGGGATAAACCGTCTCCTTGACCTTCTTCTCGTCACAACCCTTCTCGACAGCAACGATAACACCCTTCTCATCAACGCAAACAGCAGAATCGTGCAAGAATTCGAGTTCTCCCAAGCTCTTGCAGTGCACGAAACTTCCCAAAAAGAGGGTCTTCTGACTTGAAGAGGCCGCCATGATAAGGGTTGAATCTCAGTCTTGTGTCGATCGATCTATGAAAATTAGATCAGGACGTCAAGTCTCCTTTGTAGATGCTTCCTCGTCTTCATTCGAGAAGTGAAAGGTGAAAAGAGATGTTTGTGTTTTTATGGTCCCTCAACCAATGTGTACTCCCGTTAAGATGTTACTTTTCCTAATTAGGTAAGGCGTTCTTGCAGGACATCGGCGTTAGCCGATGTTCATCAGAAGTTCAATGCTTTGGGCCAAAAGGCGTCTTTTCTTTTGTTTTATCTCGAGTGGAATTTGCGATTTCAAAATTATGCTATCTTCCTTCGTTAAAAGATTTCGTGGACATAAAAGATTGGAAAACAGAAAATGTCACAATTGAGCAGTCAAATTGTCTTTGTTGGTCATCAAGTCTACCCAAAGTCGACGCTCGTGAAGTCACTTTGAGGATCAAAACTAATGTTTGCTTGAACCTAAGCTCGGTTCTTTCTTGAAGTTGATGTTCTGAAATTGTTTGGAGATTTTAAGTAAGGTTTCATTCATGAATATACTTAGGTAGGTACCTATGTTGTTAGCCTTCGCTTTCCTCATTCCCTGAATAGCGTGTCTTCGCTTCACGGGGGATGGATTTGGCTAGCCTCGCGTTATCAGTGTCACACAACAGAGTACACACTCAGTCTCATCTATTCGTATTGTCTATGATGGGTATTCCCGAGCGCCTACCATGCACCAACCCCCGCGCCGTGTTATACAGATTTAGATACTTGCCCTCCGAGGGGCCATAGTACGGCGTAGAGCCTTCTTCTCTTCTGTCTCATCAACCAACGGAAGAACTCCCTGCTCCCGCATCTTTGCTAGGTACTCCTGCCCAAATTTGTACCCAACCTGGTAGATCTCATCGAACTTCCCAAAGTCTAACGTACCATAGTCGTCAATTGGAGGTCGCATATAATGACACCCAGGAGTTGTCTTGGCTCTCTCCAAAGCATCAACACTGGACACATAAGCAAGGCGTGCTTGAATCTCGGCAAGTGTAGGTGGATTTGGGAAGGATGAGAAAGGGTTCCATCGGTTTGCAAAAGCCCAAAACCCTGACAGGGAATCTCCAAACGTCTGAGGTGTATCATCATCGAGACTTCCAACATCGATAGCAAAGATAACATCTGCTCCTAAAGACTTCATATGAGACACCGTCAGGTTGTCGACATATCCTCCATCAAGAAGCATGCTGCCTTCATCACAGAGTGGCGGAAGCAGTCCAGCAAGTGACATGGAAGCTCTGACGTATCTCCAGGCATACCCACTAGTGTGTATCTCCGATCTGCTTTTGCTGATATTCGTCGTGTTGCAGTAGTACTCAAGCCAAAAGTCCTCAATCTGGGTATTCCCAAAGGTCTTGAAAATGCCGCGATTGAATTCATGCCCAGTGGTGTACGATGCAGAAGGATATGTGAGATCCAATGCAAAACGCCACATGCTCGCCATACGCCCTGCAAACTTTTTGGCTCGACCGTACATAGGGACGACATCTGCATCCCGTGCATAGAGGGCACCAATAAACGCACCGATAGATGTACCCCCAATGATATCGATCGGGATACCAGCTTCTTCTAGAGCTCTAATTATACCGACTTGAGATATTCCTCGGGCTCCTCCGCCACCAAGGACAAGCCCGATGGACTTGCCACAGAGACGTCTTGCAATCCTATGAAAGTCTCCTTTGAAAGGAGTCTCTGCGGAGTACAAGGGAGTTTGCCGTACTCGTCGAGATGTGTATTTCTGAATCTCGGCTTGGATTACCTGAACGCGTTGCTTCAAAGCCGATCCAAATTTCCTTGCCTGAGGATGGACGGGTACTGAGCTTGAGCGAAATGCCATCTGAACATGGTGATGACCGCCATTAATCCACACACGATTGCGCAGCCATGATCTTGTCAAGCCTTGGGGCGAAAATCTGTCTGCATGTAGCAGGACCAACTCTTTTCGTGCCGTAGTTTTCATGCCTAGAAGGAAACGCTCGTACTCGCCAATCGCTGGTGAGCCTTCAGCTAATCCAACCAGAAGAATGCAATCAGCTTGGCTGATGCAAGTTTGGGTCCATGGAGAGTTGACATTGGTATCTAGGTAGGGATCATGTTAGTAACGACAATCTTGAAATTCATCGTCCAATACTTTGGTCTTTCTGGAAGAACACCAGGGTGAAACATATTCATCTTATGCCAGATGAGCAGAGAGGCGAGAAAAACTTACCAGCAACGTACAGCACTAAGCCATACTTTTCCTCAAGATCTGCCAGGTATTGCGAAAGCTTCAGCTTTCCCATGCGACTGAAAGCATGCCTTCCGAGATGGTTCAGAATAGCTGCATGATTGAGTGACGTGACACCATTGGTTGCTCCTATTTGAGTAAGAGCATTCGTTAATCTACTAGCGAATTCAACAACGGGTACACCGGCAGTGACAGGGAGAATTGCCACAGTTCGTAGATTGATGGTTGAGGAAACTTTGTTGTTGGTGGCACCCGTCGTTTTCTCCTTGCCTTGGACGAAGACCGGATCTTCGACCAAAGACCGCATGCGGGATGCTATGATTTTGGAGATCTTGATAGTGATTCCTGGATGCTCCTGGGCAAGACTGTTGAACAAAGTTCGTGGAAATTTTGCAAGTTCGGTATCTCGGATAGCGTGCAGCGTCGCAGGTCGTACGGACTCGGTCATGACTTCCAGCTCACCAACACTTTCCCCTTGGCCATATTCGCCTACAACCTTCATTCCTGCTTCTTCGTTATTTGTGACTAGGCGGAGACGCCCATTCAGAACGATGTAAATGGCATCGCTATCATCGCCTTGGTGGTAGATGACCTGGCCAGCGTTGACCTGAACCCACTCTAGAGCAAAGTCAATATGCAGAATCAGTCTTGGCAACAGACTTGTCAGTCGCTTTGCCATAGTGAGAAGAACGACTGGGTATTTCTCCACTATTCTTTCCAAAGAAGATCGAGGTAGGAAGCCAACGTAGACATCTGTTTTGGCCACAACATCAATGAAGGACCGATACGATGAGATTGTACCGATATAACCAGCAATTCCACCAGGTTTGATCAGGGCTAGACTCTTTCGCCCAGCATGCTTCCGCTTTCTGCCATCTGTACCACCGTTTCCCATAGCAGAACCAGACGTGCGAGAAGATCCAGTCCGTGTGCGTGAGAGAGGAGCAAGAGTCTCGTGGCTAGCTCTAGCGTTTGAAGATGTTTGGTGGGAATGAGCCAACACAATAGAATCGGACTTGTCATCGAGGGGAACGGTGACATCTAAGAATCCATCGATTACATAATAAAGCCCTGGATTTCGTTCGCCCTGCTCCACCAGCACCGAGCCTTTCGGAAAGAATACGATTTCTACCTCATCTTTGAGTTCATGGGCAAGGCCTTGGGTACTTGGATAGCCACCGACACTAATACCACCAGAGGTTATTGACTCTGTATCTCCGTCTGCAGAGCCTTCGTAAGGGTCGATGAAGCCGAATGCATTATTGCTGAAGACGGCCTTTTGCCGTTTCTGGTCATATGACACAAGCCTTGGGGAAGCCTCCACCGAATCAGACATTCTCAAGGCATTTTTGGTGTTTGTCAACCCGATGGCTTTGAATATGCACTCCAAGATAGATCCACGAAACATACTGTCCTCATCTATAGACTCTTGGCGGTGAAGAGTCCTTCGTGGATTTGTGGGACCGTTGAATGGGTTAAAAGATCTTTGTGCAAGTGGGCTCTGGGTGTCATGGCGCCAAACCTCAGGACCAGAGGGACCTGATGGATGTCCCGAGCCAAAATTGCTGACTCGACGTCCACCATTCCGAGACATCTGTATGTTTGTGAGCAGATCCCCTGGACTCGGGCTCGCGCCGATATCACTCCCTGGTGATGGCTCTGCAGCAGAAACTGAAGATGCTGTTTTCCCCGACAAGGCATGTAAAGTAGCCTCCTTTCGAAGACTGTTACTGGATCGTCTCCTACGGCCAGCACCGGCGTTGTGCAGAGCGATGCCCTTGCTACCTTCTTCTACGCCAATTCGCTCACGCTCACGGATGAACTTTTCTTTCAGTCGTTCCAGAGCATCTCCTCGCAAGAAGTTTGGAAGCTCGTAGGTTGTGTACTTGTTCATATGCTTCTCTGTACGCAAAACTTCACTCGTCAAGCCAAGATACGAGTGTCCTGTTGCCAAAGTTACCCTTTGCAATCTCGTCAAAATCACTTGAACGATATGAGCAGTAGCCTTTGGATAGACTCTTGTGAGGCGACGAAAAGCACTTGCTGGGATGATGGCAATAGTAGTGTCAACAGTCGCTCTTGCAACGATATCTGGGTGGGCAGAATTGGTCTGCGTTCTTCTAGGTATTGGCCGCTGCTTTAGTGGTGGCCCATCGGGGGTATCAAGTGATAGAGGAGGGATACGAGGTAGCGTGCCTCCAACTGTAGGGCTGGCTAAGGTGGAGGAGCGGTCTCGAGATGAGGGTTGGCCGTTTTGACTTGGAGCCCCGTATATGGGGCTTGTTGGTAAAGATGGGGGCGTCTCATGATGATTATGATCGTAGACAAAGCCAGCACTTGAGGGGAATCGCCGGTGGCCATATGCTGATGAAGCACTGCCGTCCATTTCGTCGTCTTCGTCGTGCCGAAGCTTTACATCTTCTGTAAACAGAGATAGAATTGAGAATAGGGAAGACATTGGTGCGCCATTCTTGACTTCGGTCAATAACTGGTAGCCCTGCTGCGTGCTCCGCCGATATTGCCCTTCTCCACTATCTGATGAATCGTCCGGCCGAAATCCTGATGGTTCCGAATCCGAGCCTCTATTTTCTCGAGCAGACTTGACAAAAATCTCAACCAGACCATCTACAACCAAACAGAAACCCTTCTCTTCTTCCAGATTCAGAGTCTCCCCCGCTATCAGTTTCCTTGTCTGCATAGTCCTCGTGAGCTCATGGAAGACAGGCCGCTCCAAGTATCCAAACACTTTTATGGCGCTCAAAAACTCGTCCAAGTAGTTGGAAAACCCAGACTTGGTTCCTTCCTCCTGAGTATCCGGATACAAGTCGATCTCAGGTTCTTTTCTCTGTGGTTCAGGTGGAAGTCGAGCATACATGTTGAGAAACCTATAGCGGACGAACCAACTCAAGGTCGACATGAGGGCAATAGCGATTAGCATTCTAAGGACACTATTAGTAAGGAGAACAAGTACTTGACAGACGTACTCACAAAGTAGTTGCGTTCATAGTGAACGTCAAGCTTGTGGAGAACAGAGTAAAGAGAAAGGTCGGCATGGTGATAGTTGAGAAAGTGATGATCCAGTAAAGAATTCCCGGAATAACCTTGATCATAAATAAAATCATTCTCCCAAACAAACCGAACCACGAGGATTGGATATTCTGCTCCTCAGCCGTTGTGTTAGCCAGAGCCAGAGCTGAAGGCAGTGTAGATTCCATGGCATTTGGCAAGCTTGTGACGCCTTCAACAAGCGCAGAAACAGTTTCGGACATCGCGAGGATAGACTGGCGGATGCTATCAGCAATGGCGACAGAGCTGGCTGCCATTTCGACACTTTACTCTCCAGCTTCTTGGGCTCTCATTTTCTTAGAAAGGTGCGGGATTTGGACTCTGTCGTTGGTGCTTGTGAGGTAAATGTACGATTCAAGTTCTAGGAAAGCAGAGCTTCGGCTTCTTGGACCTCGCGCTCGTGAGCGGCCGCCGGCACTTGCCGCTCCCCACCAACCCACCAAAACCATCAAAAGATTGTGACTCTAAACAACCAAATCACGTCCCTACGGCCAACATCACACTTGCGCGACTACAGGTTCAACTTTCTACTATCCGATCAATTCTTCATATTTGAAGACACAAATCACCAGCGACGGAGCGCAAAGAAATCGCCTAGTCCCAGTCTCGCGCTACCCCGCGCAACCACAGCCAACATGTCTTTAACAAATTGCCGCTTCTATGAGGAGAAGTTTCCAGAGATTGATAGCTTCGTGATGGTGAACGTCAAGCAGGTACGCGGCATACTGGTGGATTGGAATGGCATAGGGAGAGATGATTCTAACGGATTTGCAGATTGCAGAGATGGGTGCCTATGTCAAGCTCCTCGAATACGATAACATCGACGGCATGATCCTGCTCTCTGAACTGTCGAGACGACGTATCCGCAGTATTCAGAAGCTCATTCGAGTTGGCCGCAATGAAGTAGTAGTGGTTCTTAGAGTAGACAAGGAGAAGGGTATGGACATTTCGAACCTAAGTACCATTCAAACTGACAAGGCTGGACCGCAGGTTATATCGATCTTTCGAAGCGTCGGGTCTCACCAGAAGATATTGTCAAATGCGAGGAGAGATACAACAAGAGCAAGATGGTTCATTCGATCATGCGACATGTTGCGGAGAAGACACAACACCCCATCGAGGACCTCTATGAACGCATCACCTGGCCATTGAACAAGAAGTACGGGCATGCGGTAGATGCTTTCAAGCTGTCAATAACGTGAGTTACAATCTGCGAGGCTCTGGAAGCATTTGCTGACTTGCTTCTGAAGCAACACCGACGTCTGGCAGGAAGTCTCGTTTCCCAACGATGTTGTGGCCGATGAGCTGAAGTCATATATTGGAAAGCGCCTGACACCCCAACCAACCAAAGTTAGAGCAGATGTCGAGGTTACTTGTTTCGGTTACGAAGGAATCGACGCAGTCAAGACGGCACTCAGGACTGCTGAGGCCAGGAACACACCTGATAACCAAGTCAAGGTCAAGCTTGTTTCGCCACCGCTGTATGTCTTGACGAGTACTTGTCTGGAGAAGGCTGTTGGTATCCAAACTCTTGAGGCGGCCATTGTTGATATCCGGAAAAACATCGAGGAAGCTGGAGGAAGTTGCATTGTCAAGATGGAACCAAAGGCGGTCACAGAGAACGACGATGCTGAGTTACAGGCTCTGATGGAGAAGCGAGAGAGAGAGAACGCCGAGGTCAGCGGAGATGAGAGCCAGAGTGAAAGTGATGAGAATGCCGTGGAGGTGATGTAGGGCATTTTGGGTTAATCAAAAGCATTGGTGATTCAGAACTGCATTGCAGGCGCATAGATGGCTAAGTCAACAGATGCAAGGCTATATTCTAGTATTGTCCGAATGAAATAAATAAACTTCATAAAATTACTAGAAACTCTGGAAATGGGGGGCTGTGAGATTCCTCGCAAGGCTACAACGTGGCTGGCAAGGCTGAGGCGAGTTTCCGAAAACTAAGCTAAACTTCCTCTGCACGCAGCGACCAACATCTGCAATGTCATCAACCAGAATTCTGTCTCAACTCAATCGCCGACTGCGATGGAGGCCTACATGGTACGAACTTCGATTCTGGCCTTTGACAATCCTGTCTTGGATTCCAGCCGCGATCTTCTTCAACGACCATGTTGGAGATATCGCATGCATCAACGGGCCATCAATGTATCCCTTTCTAAACCCGTCTTTCAACGAGGATCTCTCGAGGGATTTTTGCTGGAATAACAAGTTGAATCCCACGAAAAATCTCAAGAGGGGGATGATAATCTCATACCAGTACGTCAATTTGCAAAAATTATGGAAACCACGCTCACGAAGAATGTTCAGGAGTCCCTCCCACCCTGAGGTCCAAGTTGTGAAGCGCATCATTGCTATGGAAGGAGATATCGTATATACACGAGCGCCTTGTCCAGTACCTACCGTTCAGGTTCCTCCAAATCATGTTTGGGTTGAAGGAGATAACAGGGACTCCACCAAGACGATCGACAGCAATACATACGGCCCTATCCCATTGAACCTGATAACAGGGACAGCCACACACATCATTTGGCCTTGGAGACGAAGAGGACCAATAAGATGGGAGGACTTTGAAGGAAGGACGAGGGTTATCAAGGGTCGGGAGGATGATGCGCCTGGGTGGGATTGAGCGAGAGGGACTTGCATCCGAACGGATCTGCTACTTCTTTATTATGTGTATGAATGGAATATCGAAAGTTTTCTATGTCCTACAAACATTTCCATCTCCAGAATCAGCTTACCTCCTGGTAGGTCTTCTTTCAAGAGCTCCGCTGGCTTCCATCTGATTGCCAACTGAGACGAATTTGTAGACTAAGGCAAGCTGGTTGTCCCATCCTCCATCTCGGGCTTTTGAGATGCTTTTGAGATTGAACTTCTTGTATATTATATTAGAAGAGGATACCCGCAAATCAAACGTATACGGAATGGTTGCGCAAAATTGATCCATACTTAGCAGCATGTATTTACAACCTTACCTAGGTAACTTGGAGTCTTGCATGGACAACGTTACTTCACTTATGCCAAAGTCTTTGAAGCAAATTTCGAAAACTATGCAAGTGAATCTCAATCTACGTTTTCTATTCACTGCCGTTGGCACTCAAAGCTGATCTAAAGGTCGAGGAAGCTCCTCATCTGCCTCGAAAAAAGTGGCCCCCTGATTGGCCAGCCTCGTCCTTACATAAACATGAAATTTGTATGGAGGAGTTGACGAGAACGAATGCCGCGGGTTATTTGCTCAAGACAACAAATATCGCATTACTCCATCACATACCGGATTAAGCTTCTCAAAGTTTCCGTCGAGAAGCCCTGAAGGCGACTCAATCGGAAAATTGAGAAAGGACATGTCCTTAGCCTCCCTGGTCGCCAATTTGTTCTCCGGATCAACGCCAACAAATCAGGAGAATCGCAACCAGTTGGGCTTCGTTGATGATGGACTTGAGGGAGAGAAGCAAACCTTCGCGGATGCAAACTTTGATGCAAGGAGATTCAGGACGGAAAACATGGCACCGAAAGCGGTTGAGGAGGAGGAGTCACGACCGCCATATCTTCATGTGAGCTGGAAATCCTGGCGTCAAGGTGTCAGTACTGATATCTATAGTCTATGATTGCTGGAGGACTAGGAGGTACGACAGGAGATCTTTTGATGCACTCTTTGGATACAGTCAAGACGCGACAACAAGGGGATCCTCATATTCCACCAAAGTATGCTTCGATGTCTTCGACTTACGCCACCATCCTGCGACAAGAAGGAATACGACGTGGGCTATATGGAGGCTGGGTACCAGCAATGCTTGGATCGTTCCCCGGAACTGTTATATTTTTTGGAACCTACGAGTACAGCAAGAGGCATATGATAGACTATGGCGTAACGCCCCAATTTGCGTATCTCACAAGTGGTATGTTTTTGGGATAGTGAGGGGACTTAACAGAAATACTGACTGGCAATAGGGTTCCTTGCAGATTTCGCTGCATCATTTGTCTACGTACCCTCCGAAGTACTCAAAACTCGATTACAACTCCAGGGCCGGTACAACAACCCTTTCTTTCAATCAGGATATAACTACAAATCGACCGCACACGCCGCCAGAACCATAGTTCGTCAGGAAGGATTTTCGGCTCTCTTCTATGGCTACAAGGCTACGATATTCCGAGACCTCCCATTTTCAGCATTACAATTCACGTTTTACGAACAAGCCCAGACCTGGGCTCGACAGTGGAAACAGAGTCGTGATATTGGACTGCCATTGGAGCTGTTCACAGGTGCTTCAGCTGGAGGCTTGGCCGGTGTTATTACCTGTCCACTTGATGTGGTGAAGACAAGAATCCAGACCCAAGTCAATGTGACCACACAGCCAGCAAAACAGCCCTGTTCCCTGAAGTCAGCCTCATCTCAGGTTAAAGCTGGATCACCAGCAATGAAACAACAAGTCAGATCGATCTCTACTTCTTCTCCTTCGACGCATCTGCCGCGGCCGGGTTCAATAAACCTCGACACGTCGTCAGTCGTTACCGGACTGAAGCTCATTTATAGAACTGAGGGAATAGCTGGCTGGTTCCGTGGAGTTGGGCCCCGGTTTGTGTGGACGAGTGTCCAAAGTGGGTGTATGCTCTTCTTGTACCAAACTATATTGCGGAAGCTAGAGGTTTTTACTGCTCTGGAAGACCAAGAGTCAGCTGTATGATGTGGATAGGTCTGGTTGGCACGGCGGGGTACAGGAGCTTTGGAGCATTTTGTAGGCATATGTACTGTATATTAAAAGCATTGGGCGGCGTTAAGCATGCATAGCATGCAGGATTAGACAATAGATCAGATCTTCACTTTTTGAGCATGCACAAGAGAGTACTTTCTTGCTTGTCCCCGATGACAGTAGCCCGGTTTGTCGCTAAATACCGTACCTAAGTAGGTAGAACCTTGAAGTGGAATCTAATTTAATTTTGGCATCTTTGAATTTAACGGTAATTCATTTAAATTGATTTCTCACATTTCTTTGCTGAAACAATCTCGAATGTCGTTTGAATTACTGTCGACTTCTAGATGGCGGGTACACCTAGGTAGGTACGTTGCCCGAAGTGACCAATGCACGATGGTCTAAGAAATCACCTCATACGAGCCGCATTTGGACCTCATCATTGCTCTCCAGAGAGCACTACGACACCGAATTGCCCTTTGGCAACCCCAATTCGCGCCCACAGCCCAATCCATTGACCCGACATAGATGCAATGGCCAATGTATCGTCCCAACAATGCCAACGACTCTCCCTGTGCCCTCGAAAGGTGCATTGCGAGCCCTCCGCAAACTCGCTCTCGGAACATCATGCACAATCGCACTCGGCGCAGGTCTGCTGACGGAGGATCGCCGACGTCGAATACATTCTGCTAGGGAAGTCCACGAGAATGCTAAGAGACTGAAGTCGTCGAGGAAATACCACAGTGGGGGCACTACCTCGCTGGAAGCCTTGGAGGGTCAAGCTCAACGGTATCGAGATGAAGCATTCTGGCTCCCGAGCAACGTGTTGAAGAGCACAGCATCTGTGGCTCTAAAACCTTCTTCCACAGCGGATCCTCCCAAAATCGAAGCGCCGGTGGAAAAGGAGAAACAAGCCAAACCCTCAGAAGTTCCGCAATATCTACCGCCGCAGATGAAGCCCATCAGAATACCGGTCCAGAATGTTCCTAGACCTCGGGGATCTCGAACTACCGGTGTGGTGGAATACAAGCAGTCTCACATTCGCCAGCTGAATATTGCATCCGATGTGACTATACTTCTGGAACAAGATTCACCAGACGTCAAGGGAGCTGCCCAGCTGTTTTTTAAAGCTTTGGAGGAAAAGTTACCAGTTGAAACGTCTGGCCTGGAACAAGAACTAATTCATGCCTCTGCTAAGCTATCGGAAGCTTGCCAACGACTTTTCATGTTTACCACCTCGTCAAGGATCCTGGACATCATCTTGAGTTATGGGCTTATTGCCGAGGAAGACTTCAATACATTTCAGCCACTCAAGATTATCAAAGCATTGGTCTTGAAAGAAGATGTCACGGACTACTCCTTGTTGGACCCCGAACCACTCCAGAAGGCCTGCTCGATATACTTGACGAAGTTCAAAGAGAAGCCAAAATCTATGCCTGTGGAAATGCGCTCAATAGGAGCGAAACTCTGTCAGGCGACTTGTTTGCAAGGCATGTTCGACCTGACTTTTGCCCTTTTTTCTCGACTTGAGAATTCTCGAGCTGGCAATTCACCAATAGCTGTGGATTATCTTATCAAAGCTACCCATGGTAAAGGACATCATAGGAAAATATTGCGACATTTTCAGAAACTCTATACCCAGACAAGTCCTGATCAGGTACAGTTTTATCAAGTGACGGGTCTGGTCATCGACTCAATGCTTATCCTTGGAAGGCTTGATGACGCCGAGCAAGTTTTGGTTGCTGCTAGTCAGATGGCCGAGTCAGGAGGATTAGATACTTCAACAACCTGGTTCCTTCGTTTACTCGGTGACGAATACAGGACGCACCGGGACCTTGTACGGCTTCAGGCCCTGTTTCGACGACTCCAGCCACTGTTTTCACACACCCGTCACCCGCAGGCGCTTTTTGGTGCAATGATCCAATATTGTATCGAGGCTCGTGATGAAGAGCTTGCCACATCTTATTACAATGAACTTCGCGAATCGAACGAGCGTCACCCTAACGACTTGCGCATCTACGGTCACTTTGCTCTTGGAAAGGGCCATCGGGGAGATTGGGACGGCGTCAAAGAGGACTTCCACAAGATGAAGCAAGCTGTTCCAGGGGACGATGGGGTCTACAGTGCCATGTTTACTCCTATATTGAAGGAATTCACCAAATCGCACTCTGTCGATGAGATAGAGGATTTCATACAATATTTCATCGTCAACTTCCACCTGAAAACAACGACTCACATCATGAATGCCATGATTGATGTGTATTCGAAAGAGCATGAGGTGGATGCCATCTCCCGCTGGGTCTTTTATGGCAATGCAGATGGATGTGCAGTCGATTCGAAAACGTTCAACGCCATATTAAGGAACTGTGTCTCCATTTTTCAATTCACATTCGAAGAAACTTTCCGATTGTATTGCCTGGTTCGAAATCTTGGAGCAGAGCTGGTGAACAATGATTCACTCAATATCCTGCGAGGCGTTGCCCTTTCCCGCTCCCCAAATGAAAGCACGAGAATCGAGAGGCTACAGCGTCTCAAGAATTACGATGACCCAATCCAAGTCTCGGGCAGCAATGAGGTCTACCGAGCGATGACTATAACTTCTGCTGAGAAGAACGATGTCGCAGTTTTGAAAATTTACAAAGCTGCTGAGCGTGATCGCGTCTGGCTTCAACCTAAACATCTGGATCTTGCCGTCCGAGCAAGTTTGCGACTTCATGGAGAGAATGTCGCTGAGGCTACACGACTTATCCGAGAGGCCCAAGGAAACGGCATCGGTGTTATCAATGCCGTTGCATCTGTTTTCATTCATCAGATGTCAGGTTTGCATCAAGACGGCAGCGATGTAGAGCGTCTCGCTGAGCTAGCTGAACGAACAATGTTTTCCTTTGAAGAAAAGGGTCTCAAGATTTCCCAAAAATCTATAACGCACACAGCAAGTATTCTTCAGAGCCGGGGCAAAAGCCGCATGGCAATTGATCTTTGGGATTCAATGTCTCGCCGCTTGAATATTCCCACGTCGAAGTTCGACCTTCCCACACTCACGACTCTTCTGAAGGCGTACATACAGCTGAAGGACGGGAATGGCATTCGTTGGGTCATCAACATCCTTTCGGTCAACAAGTTGTCACCGGATAGTCAGCTTAAGGGGACTTTGAAGGAGGCTCGGAAGGCGGCTGGCAAGATATTGGAGCACACCTCGTACTCCGAAAGGCTCCATGAGTGGTGGGATGTTTTGAATGAGGCTCACGAAGAAGTCAAGGAAATGCGCCGGCAAGCGTTACTTACCAAGGAGCAAGTCACAATCAAGGTCATTAAGATTATGGAGACTGCGATCGAGGAACAGGCGCGGAAAGAACGCATAGGAAATGTAGATGAGCTGAAAGAGCAAGGACAGCAAGATGGGTTGGAGAGGAGCCATATTCCCCAGGTAGAAGGCCATTGGATGGAGCTCGATGCTGAATCTTCTCCAGTCTCAACGCGGCTTGTTGGTGCCATTGGAGGGTAATGTGATGAGTATGGAATACGTCCATATTATGTATAATTTCTGTGTATGAATGGAGATTTTTCTTCTGTATATACAACTAGATTGGTCCAGAGGAGAGGGGTCTCTTGCAGTGGAGGATAAACATTGACTTTTCGCTTGCAAAACTTCACATCGCGATTCCTGGCATCTGGCCCAGAGAGCCTGCGGAGCTTTAAAATTACCCCCATAAAACTTTGGAAGTGAATCATCAGTTCAACTGCTCAGAATGGAGGGAATGCCAAATGCAATATCTCAAATAATCAAATACCCACAATAATATTTTCAGGTGACAATATGTAGTACGACGTGAGGAATGCAAGGTTGGCCGCTAGAATTTCCAAACTTTGGTGGGGCCTTGCTTGTTCGCGTGCTTAATATTTACATAAAGTTGGAAATCAACAAAAACGGACCCAATTGACTTTGTCATTTTAAACTACCCACTATCAATGGAACCAGAGTCGTGATGTCGATTGTTGCAGAGTATGGCTTGTCGTTTGCCCCATTCTGGACAGCCACTAATTTCTTCACAGCCAGGTTCGTCGCGTTGACACCGCGCTGGATGGAGTTTTACACCTGGTACCGCGCTCCACCAACGACGAGTTCTTCGCAGAGCAGAGCCATGCCATATCGTCGTCTCCTCGAATAGCGGAATTGCAGAGCATAGTGAAGGCTCTGTCGACGACGTCCTCCTCCAGCCCACTTTTATCCTCATGGCGAATTTCCCAGCTTCTCGAACGGGCAGCTCTTTCCGAGTTCGTGGCGGAAGACGAGCAGGATCCGGTTACGAGTAAATATGAGGCTGAGTTGGAATGGCTACTTGTGAGCAAAGCTACGGTGCAGACCTATGGCTTGTTGATGAGTACGCTGCTGGAGCAGACGATTCCTCTCAATGACGACATCTGGTATTGGGACGAGGTGCTGGGATCATACACATATTCGAGCTTGTACACGGTACAGACCTCACCACTGAGATTATGGGCATGGTCGAAGGACATCTACAGCGATACGATAGCTCGCCTGGAGAGGGTTAGAGAATCGCCCGGAGATGCCATGTCTGCGAGAGAGATTGGCACCAGCTTAACGGATCAATGGAAGCAATTCTACGCTCTCGTCAAAGAGAGTATAAGGGAGAGCTCTGTTGCGCACATTCAGCAGCAGGTTCTCTCTCCTATTGCCCTTTGCCGTTCCCAAGCTAGGCATAACCAAGCGCGGTTACGGCGATTACGAGAGATGGGAGCAAGCGGCTTGGGTATGCTGATGGATGAAGGGATGAACTTTGATGTCAATGACGATAGCACTGATGTAGCCAAGACGGGGGAAAGCGATATGCAGGAGTGGAAGTTCGTCGTGGAGAGAAGTGTGGCCTTGATGGATACTGTTTTACGGAACGTTACGACCCTTGACACTGGCATTTCTGAATTTGAGGATAATGTCTTTGCGACTGTTGACGATGACCCGGAAATCACAACTCGGGAAACTACCCCTACGGAAGTTGCCAGACCCTCGAAGCTTGGTATGCGTCTCCAGCATATTCTTGAGATTCACGTACCGAACCACATCGCTTCATCACAAACACTTGCAGCTAAGTATGGCCGTCCATCGAGACTTATCCGATATTGGTTACCTGCGACTGCTCTTCTGCTGTCTTCAACAACTATCCTCAGGATATTTGTGAATCGAAAGGCTGAAATCATTGCTTGGATTAGAGATCTGGGAGCAACTACTCGAGATTTCTGGTTGAACTGGGTTGTGGAGCCCACAAAGAAGGTCATTGGCACAATACGCCATGACAAAGATAGCGAGGTTGCTATCATGAGCAAGGAAAGTCTCAAGGGCGATCGGGAGAGTTTGGAGCGAATGGTGGTCGATTTTGCAATTGATAACCCTCAAATATCGACTGGGCAGGCATCTCTCAGCGAGACTCAGATCGCAGATATCCGGGCTAAGGTCAAGGAAGGAGATCTCACACCAGTTCTTCGTGCCTATGAGAAAGACTTACGGAAACCGTTCGTCGGCACAGTTCGTGGTGACCTCGTACGCACTCTCCTGATCCAAGTTCAGAAGACTAAAGTGGACGTGGAGGTGGCTCTAAGTGGCATCGATGCACTGCTCAAGAGTCAAGAACTCGTGTTTGGATTTGTCGGACTCACTCCAGGCATACTAGTTTGCTTCGCCACTTTCCGTTACCTCGGAGGTGTGTTTGGAAGCAGGAGAGGATTCAAGCAAGGTCAAAAGGCCAGACAAACTGTCAGAGTGCTTCGCAATATCGACCGCATCCTCACACTGGCTACTCCAACACACAACAACTTGCTATCATACAAAGATCATGGTCTGCTCTTGTGCGAGGTTCATGTACTTCGACAGCGGGCTCACAAGCTATTCCCGAACGACGTCGAGAGGGAGTTTCTAGAAGATCTCTCGGATCTTGGAAACATCAACAGTGGTATTGGGCAGCAGTTGAGGGTCCTGGAACGCATTAGATGGGGTTATGCGAAATGGATGAAGTGAAAGAGAATTACAGGAAATATACATATACAGAGAAACAATGTAAAAATTTCAGCACAAGGGGTTACACTGGACCCTGATGCCTCTGAAGAATTACTCATTCCGCTTCTACTAATCCCAATAACCGCCGAGAGCCCTGACTGCCTCTTGCCGAAAGTCAATATTCTGAAAGCCGTCTATATAATTTTTCGGGTGAATCGCATCCAATATACTGCCGTTGATGTTTCCTTCCCGTTTTGGCGAGCGATGCAGAGCCGCTACGGAACCTCCTACCCAAGGACCACCACCACTCCTAGACCGCAGCTCACTCAATATCACGACCACACCACCCCCTTGACGTTCACAGGAGCCAAAGTAAGGACCCGAATCGAGACCTCCGACCTACCTACATCCAGTGCCACCTGAATCCAGGATCCAGGTACGAACGCTTCCCGCGCATCGTCATCACCCTCGCCGCACCGCCTCCTAGGCTTCTTTCAACATCAGCGACTCCCCGCGCTGCTTTGCTACCCCACAGAACCCTGACATCTAACGGTCTACGCTCATACAAACACTTCCTGTCACCTTGAATACTACGCGATCAACTCCGAGATGGCTGGGACGCGTAATTATGACTTCCTGGTACGCCCTGCTCGGTCTGCTGTTGGAGGACACCTGGATGCTAACGTACTCTGTACAGATCAAGCTGTTGCTGATCGGTGACTCTGGAGTCGGGAAATCATGCTGTCTGCTCCGATTCAGTGAGGACTCCTTCACGCCATCCTTCATCACTACAATCGGTATCGACTTCAAGATCAGGACGATCGAGTTGGATGGAAAGAGGGTCAAGCTGCAGATCTGGGACACGGCAGGACAGGAGAGATTCAGGACCATCACGACCGCTTATTACAGAGGTGCTATGGGAATATTATTGGTCTATGATGTTACCGATGAGCGTTCATTCAATAGTAGGAACCCCGCATCCCCTGGTTGTGAAGATAGAGCTAATACGTCGTTGCAGATATCCGAACTTGGTTCTCGAACGTCGAGCAGCATGCCACCGAGGGTGTGAACAAGATCCTTATCGGAAACAAGTGTGATTGGGAAGACAGACGTGTGGTCTCTACAGAGAGAGGACAGCAGTTGGCAGACGAGCTCGGCATCCCATTCCTCGAGGTCTCGGCAAAGAGCAACATCAACGTTGAAAAGGCTTTCTACAGTTTGGCGGCAGATATCAAGAAGAGAATCATCGACACGGCGAAAACAGATCAATCGACAAGCCAAGGCGTAGATGTTGGAGCGCAGGGAAGTGGAAGTGGATTGGGGGGCAAGTGCTGCTAGATAATGGGCGAATGGGAGGACATGCGTTTCGTTTGTTAAGAACAGATTATGGGCGGAGTTTGGTCGTATCATATGGTATTACAAATTGAAGGCATCTTTCTGCCTATCCAGTTGAGGTTTTGAGGTCACAGAGGAGTGAGGCAGGCAGTGGTTTAATGGAACAGTACTGTATATGTGAAAGTCAATTGAGCCTTGTATTACCATAAGATCTCTGCATTAACTATAGGGGGAGCATCATCCCCCGGCTGTGATGACCGTCTAGCGGGAAATGGCCTGCGGTGCCACTCTCTGGCAAATCTTCGAGCCTCATTCGAGTCCTTGAAGGATAGCGTGTATCTCGCTGGCCCACGATAGCGATGCGCAATATCCTCTCCGGAAGAAGTTCTCTTGGTGCTGAGCTGCACAATCGCTTCATCCTTTGCACCAACTAGCTTCCAATGTAGATTCCGACGTTTGCCATCATCCATAATCGCATTTTCCAGCTCGTGGTGCTTAATATGGCCTCGGTCGGTGCTAAACAGAACAATATTCTGTGACTTGCTCTGCCTTGCTACCAGAGGTGCTGGGCCTCCTGCATCGATCATCCACTGTAAGCCTTTGCTATACGGAGGCTGGAGCAACCTAAGTGACAGTTTGCCACCAACTGGGACCAGCGTAAAGTTTCGCTTCACTGCTTCTAGGTCTTCTCCTTCCCTATAACGGGCATTAGGCCGTGAGAAGTACTCACTCGACGTCGTGAGTGCTAGGAGCCGTAGGGTTTTGTCTAAGTACAGTCGTGCGGCTGCAAGACTTGAGAAGAGGAGGAAGTACTGGCCGAGAGGTTCGAGTGTGATATTGTCGCGGGCAGGAATAACTGCTATATATTAGCAGAACACCTCGCAGTTGGCATCCAGGAACCATACCTTTGAGGATACCGCTGGTCCAGCTTTCAATATGGTCTCCCTTGGGCCCAACTCGGTAGAAATCACTCTCTTCCAACGTCTTACTACACCCTTGCAACACAAGAACGCTGGCTCTCCTCCGGCTTGTCCTGGACTCATCCTCCTTCTGCTTCTTCGGCTGAACCGTTCGATCCTGAACTGTGCGAGGTCTAGTCTTCAATCCTGGAATCGTTTGGTATTTCCACTTGTTTTGTTCGCGTGCTTCTTCATGCCTTCTTTCCTGGACATCTAGTTTCCCGGTGTCCACAATCCAGTTGAACGCTGGTAACTTCTCCAACCTCTCTCTCGCCTTCTTCTCCCTCGTCTTCCGTGCGAGTGCCTCTTCTGGAAATAGCTCTTCGAATAATGATAATGGCTCTGCGTTTGGTTGGGCCTGGTTCGTGGGTTGTGTCCCAACCTCCTGCTCTGGTGGGGGATCCTTTCTCACTTCTCTCTTGCCATCCCCCGACACATCTATTGGACTGTACAACGTGTAGTCGTTCTTTTGCCTAGCTGAACCCTTTTGGATATTGCCATCAACGATTTTGTCGTCCTGCTTCGTGTGGTCGGGTTTGTGAACTCGATGCCGGGGTTGATGCTTGTCTGGATGCTCTTTGGGTGATGAATGACTTGAATTGAGGTTCGTCTCGACCTCGACGTTGATCGACTTGACACTAGGGCCCTTGAAATTACGTGTCAAAATCCGAAATCTCTTGGTTGAGGACAGTTGCTTTGGAGGTTTTGGGGCCGGTTCAATGTTGTCATTGTCCAGGTTGGCCTTCGTGGAATCCGATTTGTGAGCCCGTTGTGCTGCTTGGGCTAATTGTCTCGCGCTCCATGCTGGCAACAGGAACTGCGGAGGCAGCAATCGCGTCGACAGCATCAATATTCACCAATGGGACGTTGTTGGCGGACCTATGTAGTGGTGAAGTTGGACGATTTTTGTGTTCCTGGAAGAAGCTCCAAAGAGCTTCAACTCCGCTCGGCTTGGCGACGGGACGGGAGCGAACGAGAACGAGGTTCCTGCAAGGCTGCACAAAATTATTTTTCCTGACGAACTTTTATATTCAACAACCACCAACGATGCGAATTAATTTCAATTCCACCAACTCAGAATGTCGAATATCCAGGATACGCAGAAGACCTTGGAGGTCAAGATACGACCCTTTGCAAACCAGAACTTCAAAGATCGCCCCGATCAGAATGGAGTATCACGTGTATACCTTGCGAGCACTGCGCTCTCTGAGCTGAATCTCAAGCCCGGGATGCTTTGCCAGATTTGGAAGAAAGATGAACAGGAGAGAAAAGAAGCTGTTGCTTGGCTTACTACGGAGAAGAGCACCAACAAGAAAGTCATACATATGTCAAAGACTTTCCAAGATGTGTGCGACTTCAAGCTTTCAGACGAGTTATTCCTATGTCCTGCTGGGACGGTGGGCGTAGCAGGATCTATCTTCTTGAGAGATATTACTTCGCAGGAGTCGGGCGAGATTTCAGAAATCAGTGAAGAAGATAGACCTCACTGGGAATGGTTTCTTCGGGAGAGTCTGAGTAAGTTACTGCTGCATTTATATCATGTTTTTTCAACTTAACCACGCGTTTTCTGGAAACGTTTGCCATCTTTTATGGAAAATCTTCACGTCTCGAGCCTTTCTAATATCGTACATGGCTAACTATTTGCAGGTCGTGCGGAAATAATCTTCCCTGGCATGATGTTCAAGAACATCTCCCTCAGAGGACCTAAACGAGATTTCATTGTTGATTTTATCAACGGTCAGCCAACCGGTCTGGGCAAATACGACTCCAATACATCTGCCAAAATATCAAGCCGAGTAGAAGGCCCTGCTCAAGCTGAAGTTAATGGATCTTTGGCGCGTCTCGAAGTTGTTGACATTGCAGGTATTGATCAAGCACTCAAGAAACTCAATCGCTTCCTGAGTAACTTCGATCGGCAATTCAAATTCACTTGGGCACAGAGATCGTGTGCTGTGCTGCTGCACGGCGGCCACGGAACGGGAAAGACTTATCTTCTGAACAAGATCCTCAATACCGGCTGGAGTAACAGTGTTCTGCGGCTTGAGAGCGACTCGAAGCTCTCGAATGTGCGGTCGACTTTCAGAGATGCCAAGCTCAGCCAACCGAGTATCATCGTCATTGATGACCTCGAGTCTCTGGTGTCGAAAGAGGATGCTATGTCTGCCAGCATGGCGAAAGCAATTGGTGAAGAGCTGGATGTTCTCGCACAGAGCCACGCAGGAACATCATTGCCCAGAGTGCTTGTCATCGCCACCTCCTTAAATTCGAGCAACATACCAATGTCTCTCAAGAAGAGAGGAAGATTCCGGACGGAGATTTCACTGCCCATACCAGATGTGGCTGCACGAAAGGCGATATTGAAATCACTCGAACCACCACTTCATCCAGATACTCGAGAAGAGACACTCAACAAGCTTGGTGATCGGACACACGCGTACACAGCTGAGGATCTGGTGGCTCTATTAGATGCTGCATGTGAACTCGCTGAGGAGAAAGCCGAGGCAGTTGCGTCGGAGAGTTCAGAAGGGTTCTATCTCGCACAGGAAGACATTGAGCAGGCTCTCCTCTTGGTCCGACCAACAGCCATGCACGACATCACCCTCCAACCACCAAGTGTGCGCTGGGACGAAATCGGAGGTCAGGATAGCGTTAAGAATGCTCTTCGTCGCGCCGTTGAGACTCCTCTACTCGTAAGTTTTCTCTCCTAGTTCAAATTCAACAGCAGTTTATTAACATTACCCAGAATCCCGAACGCATGAAGCGAGTCGGTGCTTCGCCTAAAAAGGGGCTCCTTCTTTATGGTCCCCCAGGATGCTCCAAGACCCTGAGTGCGCAAGCCATGGCTACCGAAGTCGGATTCAATTTCTTTGCCGTCAAGGGAGCTGAGTTGCTCAATATGTATGTCGGCGAGTCTGAGCGAGCCGTCCGTGATGTGTTCGCGAGAGCTCGAGCTGCTAGTCCCAGTATCATTTTCTTCGACGAGATTGAATCGATAGGCAGCAAGCGTAGTGGGAGGAATAACGGTGTCAATGTTCTCACCACGTTGCTGAATGAGATGGATGGCATTGAGACGTTGAAAGGTGTCACTGTTCTTGCTGCTACGAACCAACCTCAAGCTCTCGATCTCGCTCTACTCCGACCCGGACGGTTCGACAAGCTCCTTTACGTCGCACCACCCGATCTCGAGGGCCGAAAGGAGATTCTTAGAGTCAGACAGCGGACGATGGACATGGCGGACGATGTTGACATTTTTAAACTTGCCGAGCTGACAGATGGCTATTCTGGTGCAGAATTGGTTGGGATCTGCCAAACTGCCTGCGATGATGTGATTGAGAAGTGTGAGAAGACTGGAGAGGAATTGCAGGTTCATATGGATGACTTCTTGAATGCCATCAAGCTAGTTAAGAAGCAGATCACGCCAAAGCTTATTGAAGGATATGAGAGATGGGCTGCTGGCGCGAGAGGGGACACGGACTAGATGAAGTGATGTCTGTTTAATGCTCATAGATTTCCGACATGGGTCAATTGAATCCATACTGAATTTTTCATTCCGATGCTGGGCTGGGTGAGGCTGCTCTTTGAAGTTATCCCCTCGCGAGTACGAGTGTCAGTGTGAGCCCTAACTAGATATTTGGTTGAGGTTGAGACTTGGATCTTACTGTGACCTGAAGATGGGAGAATGATGAAGGCTGATTGCAGATGGATTCATGACTGCTGCTATGAGAGAGTGACGGGGTAGTCGAATGGTGATTAGTGGCTCTTGAATTGGATGGATACCCATGTGGCTCAAGTAGGAAAACTGTGTGTTGTTGTGGTCTGTAACCGAGCCTGGAAGTATTTTTGATCCATGGAACTTAGTACATACATTTGAACGCACAATAGACTCAAGTGATACACAACCAATCCATTGACTTGCTACCTCCTCCTATAAACCCCCGCCATCCAACTAGCCCTCAACAGGGCCAATCCCCAAGCCATCCCCAAACTATCCCATATAACATTCAACTTACTCCCACCAACCTCTTTCCACCCAATTTGAACCTCTGCAACCCTAATCCCGGGTGTAGTTCCAATCTGCTCCCCTTTCCTGCCAGTAATGATTCCAGGTGGAGCGCTTTCAGCCAGCATCAACATTTCCACATCGAAGATCCAGCCTTCGGCATGCATGTACGGGACGATGTGAGGTAGAGCAGCTCGAGAAAACAATTTGAAGCCACATTGAGTATCACGGATCCGTGATGTTGCTGGAGGTGTGAGGATTTTGAGGAGAGCGTGAAAGGAGTGCATAAGGACATTTCGAATAGCAGAACGCTGTTTTCAGTTAGTGAGTTTCGACGAAATTCAAGACGAGATTCTTTACTTTGACAACTGCCTCGCTGCCCACCAGATGCGATCGACTTCCCACCGCAACAGCACGATTTGGCTGATCAGCCACCGCTTTACACCCCTCCACAAGCTTCGCCAGATCTGCAAAAGCAGACGCTCCATCTGCATCTGCGAAAACTGCAAAAGCACCTCTCACATGTCTAAAGCCGTGTGTCACAGCCCCTCCCTTCCCCCTATTCTCCTTCAGCTTGCATATCCTCAACACATCATGCAGTTTGTATTTCTTCGAGAACGCCAACGCAACCTCCACAGTCTTATCCTTACTCCCATCATCCACAATAAGAATCTCATAGCCGCCCATACCACTCGCATCGCCTTTGGGGGTCCCTTTAGCTTTAGGCGTCCGTCCGTACTCGGCATCCAGAAAGGGTACAGCTTCCTCCAACATGATCTCCAAACGCTCTTCTTCATTGTATGCTGGGATCACCACGCTCATTTCCAGCTCTGCTTCCTCGATATCGCCAGTATGCTTCTCTGAGAAATCTTTGATGTTCTCCGCCTCCTTTCGGTGGGAAAGCCATTCGTCATGCCAGCATGGAAGCTGTTTTGGGTCTGTGGTAGAGCCATCCGGAGCTGTAGTTATGTACGTTTTCTCAGACGAGAAGGGAGGCCGCGGTGTAGGTGCGAGAATAAATACAGCGGCATATATCTAATGGTTAGGGTTAGCTTCAAGATTGTAGTTGGAGGGCAGCGGGGTTGCATACGCAAGTCAAAACAGTGACAGCTGTTGTAATTGCTAAAATAAGCAGAATAGGCAGAGGGGTTTGTTCGAAATTCTCATAGACGACCCAGAGCAGCTTCTGCGGAAGCTCGAGAAGGGCATCCATAGCTGTAAATTGGGCAGAAAGTGAACGACTCAGTAGGGGGGTAGTTTTACGAAATGCTGAAGAAGTGATCGAGTTTTGACATTGAAAATGCGCAGCGCATGAAATGAAAGAGCAACGATTAAATACACATGATCTGGATTCAATTGAAGCTTGTACAGGAGAAGTGGAGAGGGTTGTCGTCGTCGGCGCAGTTTGAGTTCCCAGGATGGGAATCGAAATTATGAACACGATTCAAGACGAGGCCAGCTCAGCGGGCCGTTCAGCGGTCCCGAGACGCTAAAAATATGTGGCTTACGAGGCTGTATGCGAGGCTGAGGCTGTGCTCGCTTCATGCACTTTCTTTTTTTTTTAACCGAGTTTCTCCCTTTGTTCCCCTTCGAAGAATATTCCTCGGCTTTGTAGCTACAGGAAAATGATATCAAGTACTACCTATTTAAGATTTCCAAGGATTCTCTCACAGAAATAAACAAGCAATAATCAAGTTTGTGAATGACAGACTTCGAGTATTCCTTCATAATGGCTCCCCTCGAGTGGGGAAACAAAAATATATTTCCACTCTGTAGGATCTATTAAACTCACAATCCCACAAGCTATAAGCACAGAAGCAAGTGTCTAGAACAAACCCAAAAGAAAAAAGTAAAAAGAACCCAAGTCTCTTATTATATCTGACCGACGCAGGGATCGAACCTGCAATCTCTTGATTCGTAGTCAAGCGCCTTGCCATTGGGCCAGTCGGCCCCGTGATGTACCACAGACTTGTTATCCCGCTACATATTCTCAAAGCCTGTTGTTACTGTGGGTCTGTTCAAGGAGATCATTTAGTAACAGTAAGCTGCTGTGAAGGTGTGCGTTGATTTGGTGGCTTAAATTGGGGAAGGGACTGGGACTTCTTCGGCTAGTCAGGAAGGAATCGTTCGACCTACCTACTCACTGGCTGCTCTGTCTCCAATCTACGACTGAATGCAGTGCGCCATATTAACTACGAAGATGATTTACCACAGCTGAAAAGGGTAGGCCTCGCTAATTCCCATATGTCTGTGTGTGGAAAAAGAGGGTTGAAATGGCTTAAATGAGTACCAGGAAAAACTTCAACATTGATTTGCACAGGGTGGGCTAAATTCTACTCCAGCAAAGCGAAGACTAGATAGGTGGGTGGTACACCAACTTGAGTCACTGGAGCTTATTCAGATGAATATGGCCAGCCTCAGCGGGAACACGTAACAGAGCATTTTCCCATAACACTACGTCAAATATTTACCACCAGCACACGATTACATAGGAAGTCTCGCTCTAGGAGACATACACTGGGTAGTTGAAATTCCGGCTTTTAACTTCTCTGTTACGAAGTTGCTGATCAATCACCTCGCAGGAAGGAAACATTTAGAAAGATATCACCATTTTGGAATCGCGAGGTATCGAGGAAGCACAGGACAGCTGTGCTTATCAAATGTTCATTGGATCCGTGTCGTGAGACACAGACGGTATCTTTATCTGCATCATCTCTCGTGTCCCAAACCAGCCCATCTATAATACACGTAACAAGCAAATCCGTGATCATGATCAGATGCTCCGTCTCGCTCGTTAAAACCCCCCCTAGCCAAGCAACAGCCAGATGAAAATTTGCATCTCATAATAACGACATCACTCGACCAAAACTCCATACACCTTCCAAGCAAGACGCCCGCCCCTCTTTGCCGATATTGATGCTTCCTTGGCTGATTGCGAATTGAGATGACTTTTTCAGTTTCCGCTGTCTCCTCCACCTTGACTCTCACCACCGGTCTTGATCGCTGGGGACAGACTAATGGCGATTTTGTTCTTGCCACCAGAACCTCCATTTTGATTGTTGAAGCTTTTTTTCCTCCTGAGAACACTGCTCGTGTTTGATGCCACAGAGCTGCTCGAGTTTCGGCGTTTAGGCTGGGTCAGCTTGCTCATCTCATCATCATCTTCCTCTTCGCGGCGGCGCTTCTCCGACATCTTTTCTGGGGGTGAGACCGCAGATGATGAAGGAGGAGTATGAACTCCATTGCTGTTGTCCTTGGACGAAGAGGGAGGAGTGTTTTCGTCCGTTCCTTGTAGAATGCCAGCGGATAGATCGGTGTCCATGGTGTCGTTTTCTTCGTCGGAGTTGTAGTCCACCAATGGCTTCGACGTGGGCGAAGCGCCATTGGCTGTTGCTCGACTGGACGATGCCTTGACTGCCACATCCTCTTCGTCATCGGATGTATTGAAATACTCTTCTTCCTGAGCATCAAGATCCTTAATTCCTTCCCACCTATTCCCTCTGCCTGTTTCTGGTCGTTTAGGTGTAGTATCTTCCTCAGTATCTAAGAATGAACTTTCCATGTTGGATGCGAAACCTTGTGTCTGGTCATACCGGATGATGTAGTTGTTGAAGGTATCGACATAGGTGATCTTCGCCAGTTTCTCCCTATAGTTCTCGACGAGATGGCTAATGATGTTCTTGATATTCTCCCTCTTGATAAAATCAAAGAATTCCAAGCAAGCCGAATTTAGAAGATTATCACGGGGCATAGTTTCAATAACTAGGTCCAAGACTGGCTCAAAAAGCTTGCCTTGGGTCATTTGCTGGTTGTAGAATTCGTCTTGCAGTCCGATTAGATTGCGAAAGAACTTCAGTGCGGCTGATGACAGGTTAGCATTCGTCGGTATGAAGGAAAGGCGTTACTCACTCAGGCGTAGATACTTCTCCGGACTCGAGAGAAGTTGGGCAATGCGTTGACCCAAATTCTCAGAGAGAACGAAGTATTTGCTGTGGTGGGTATGTTGTCTGACGAAGAAGCAGAGGATCTCGATGAGGTAGATGAACAAGGATACCTGATGAACGCTGAAATCCATGTTGTCTCGGTCTTTCAAGTCCACCAAAGGCTTGAACAGCTTCTTAGCGGAATCATCATAGAAGTCCTTCACGAATTCGGCTTGCTGAGGGTCGGGTTGTGGTCGCATTCTGCCTGCAATATCTCCATTCGCTCTCATATTGTCAAGGGGTCCATTTTGTGATCCCGGGTCAAGTAGAACCTTGATTGCATCTGCAATTTGTGCCTTGACTCCTAGGTCTGCTTCCACAAGGAGAAGATCGATCAAAGAGTCTGTGAGAGGGGTTTGTTTCTCGTTGATTTGTCGAAAAATTGTTTGGCGGATCATTTGCGGGTCATGATCAATCATGGATACCAATACATCTGTGGCTCCCACTCGAACGCCTACATCGCTGTGTCGAAGGGCAAAATTGATTACTGACAACAAGCCATGTCCAAGGAAGTTGTTGTAGAGTTGCTGCCTGGTAGGTTGCTGGATGTTTTTGGCAATTGCACAGCATTGTTGAATGAACAACACAGCCTCCTTCTTCCGCTCCTGGTCGGTTTCCTGTGGTCCAAATACTCCAAACAACTCCTTGAGGAAGGCAGGATTCGTCTGCAGATGACCGACAATGTCGACCTGATTAAAGAAAATCGAAGAATTAAGAACAGAGAATGTAGGATCATCCAGGATCCGAGCGAGCACGACGTCCTTCAGGTATTGCAATCGATATGTGGCGTGGATCTTCTTCCGAATCGTTTCATCATCGATATGCACAACCTCTTTGTATCTTCCTTCCTTGCTCAGCCAGTGTCTATGATTAGCCTTGTGGCTAGGAAAGTCCGGGTCATATTCCAAAGCTCCCACCACACCAAGAATCAACTCGTCCGAAACCACATGGTCCATGATGTTGGCGTCGTTGAGCAGAATCACCGTCTTCATGATATTGCATAAACGGTGTAGACTCGGTAGGTCCTCCATATCCTCGGCCATTTCCACCAAAGGAATCAACTTGGGAATGTAGTTGTTCTCTTCATTGAGAATGTACTTCACCAATGCCTCCCGTCCTTGAACTGTACAATGCAAACCTCGCACTTGGGATTCGATCTCTGCCAGATTGCCTAGGCCAGGATTGGGAAGATTGAGTTGGTTATTGACGAAAGCGTCAGTTGAAATGTCGTCCGATAAAGCATCATCTTGAGCGGAGTTAGTTAGAATACATCGCAGACTGGTCTCGTGCACTCACCTGGACCCGCTACTGCGAGCAACTGTTGTTGGATATTATGGATGAATTTCCTGTTGCATGTTAGCAAGAAACCCCAGCATATTCATGCCCTGTAGAGCATCATTTGGACTTACCAAATAGCAGCACAACCCTCTCCCTCCTGGAAGCTGAGGGCCATGTCTATCGAAGTTGTTGTCTCGGTCCATACTATGAGTGTGTCTAAATGGAGCATCAGCCTCAGTCCACAAGCAGATTATACAAGTCGTCTGACCTTGTTGCTTTTGGAATGAATCCTCCTTGCAGATGCGAGTCTCTAAAAGTATCTTGTCTGGTTCGTCTTCCGACTGCACAAGCATGCGGGGCTCCTCCTGACGGTTGGCTTCATTCTGTACAATACGAGTCAGCACATCTTTCACAACATGTAGCCCCCGATGATACTGCAAGAGCACATGCACGTGGGAGTTCATGAAAGGGCCTTGCGTACATAGATGAATGAGGCAACACAGAAGCCAGTGCCTCGATCGAACCAGTCATTATTTTTCAGCTCGTAGACCTTGACTCTCTTTTTGTCGTTCGGCGGGTTAGGCACCGCTTGTGCCATCATCAATGGTTGTAGTTCCCCCTCGAGGTCCTCCGCAGAGTAATCTTCAGAAGATGATGCGATGTTTATGGTGGTTGCGAGAGTCTGGGTGGTGATCGTCGCCACGGTTGGGGTTTGCGATTTGCGCCCGTCTCAATCGCGCGCGTCGTCGTCGTCGGAAAGGAGGGGGCAAGGTCGGCGATGAGTCTGGGTAAGTATGAGGTAGACGCGACTCTGTTTACTCTCCGTCAATGTTTTTCGCGAGGCGCCGTGTGTTTATGACGCTGCCGTCCGGGTCGTTGGACGTTTGTTGTTTGCCTGGGCTGGCTTGGGTTGACGAGAACTGACGATGGATGGGATGGGATGCGCTCGCCGCTCGTTCGCCGCTAGCCTTAGCGCGATAATCGGGACGAGATCAGATCAGATTGACGGCACTCAACGTGGGGAAACAGGCATCAACTCCGTTCTAATCCAATTGCCGGATCGAAGACTCTGTTCTCTGGGTTGAAGATAATGTTTCTGCTGTACTTGCCACTTCATCTGTCGCTCCTATCTCTTCCCACGTCACTCAGCGTCGGTCACGTGCCTCCGAGGTGAGCGCCCGGGCCTTCTTGGTGGAGCTGCCCAGGCTATTTTTGGAACTTTGATTGGCCCTTCTTCAGCAGCCTCGGTGAGGTCGAGAATTCCGTCATTCGTTTCAGATATGATATGAGCTTAATTTTGGCCAGCCAAAATACAGTATGAGCTTCACCTTATCAACATCAACAAGACCTTTGGATATCATCATAAGTGGACCCTGCTCTTCCCAATTGGATTTATTGGTTTTGGTTTATAGCAGCTCCTCTTTCGGGCTGATGAGAGAGGAGAGAGGAGAGAGGATGAGGTTTGAGCAGACCCAGCAGGGTTGTTCGGCCCTTTGAAAGCTCCTAGTGCAGAATGGGACCTGCACAGTGGACTGGAATGTTGAACTTTGATGGAAAGTCTCCATATGGAGGTTTTCCGTTGTCCAAATTCCAACTATATTTGTGGTGTTATGGTATCAGGACCCGAACTCAGAAGCCCGAAAAACATTTCAGAAAGTAATGGAGCATGCCCAAGCAGTCTAACTTTCTCGCTCGAGGGCACTCCGCACCATATTGTACATTGGGCTCTAATGGCTATTCGAGCCCAGATCTACTTCGAAGTATGTAACATTGGGCACTTCGGCATGAGCACGCACAAGATGTCAAAACAGAAATTGACTTTCGGTTCTTGACTGTGAAACCCCCACGGCTTTCCTCCAGCACTCCAAGGCAAGTCTAAGCGGATACAGTATCCTGTCCTTTCTTTGATATCTGTCTGGTCTGCGTCAAATGAGGCAAACATCTTTTCGAGTGACTGTCCTCTACCAAGATGCAACCTATTTCTCTCAAATCTCCAAGCACAATCCTCCTGATTCCTTCGACTAGTGCTTACAGTATTCCAGGCAGGCGCCAAGATGTCGTGGAGGGGAAATATTTAACTTCAACAAACCCCTCGCTAATGTAGTTTGGAGAGGGGCTGCCGCTACCCGGCAGAACCAAACCAGGTATCGTGTTGTATCCTCGTATCGTACCCATCCACCACTTGTCGATCAGCCACAATTGACAACAATTGTTCGTCATCTCGGCATATTACTTGGCGATTTCTTGGAGCAGACTAGCTTTGTTTGTTTCGAGGTCGTGAAAACGGAGGAGGCAAAGTATTTAAGTACAACAAAAATATGACAGGCCAATCAATTGGAGACGTTGCGCTGCTACTTTTGGCTGGACTTTACCAGACAGTATTCCCGCATGAGAAACAAGTGAAGAGATATCTCGAAAGTGCTAGCCAAGGTGGGATTCCGTTTTTCCATTATATATTTCTTTTATCAGTTTTCATTGATTTAATAATGTTGCTCCTAGATTTCACTCTTGAAGATCTTTCGAAATTCTTAAAGCTTGCCTCAAAAGAGGATGAAGTCAGATTGTCAGAGATATTCAGAAAGTTTCGTATCCAGGACGCAGACACACAGGCAGAATGTATGTTCCTTGATCAATTATTTGAGAAATGTACTGATACTTCCAGATTGGAATGAACACTGCTTCAAAAACTATATCCGCATCAGACATGATTCGACCCTTCTTTCAGATCAAACCATTAGTCTATTGTGGCGTTCCTTAAGCTACTATGCTTTCCATCCATTCCCTTGCGGACATGTAGACCAAATACGCATTGACGAAGCTGCTTTCCACCGCGGCGTGGCCCTGCTTGCACTACAAGCCAATGACCTCCTCGGAACTCAGGAAGGTAGTTGGTACTGGCGACATGAAGATGAGTATTTTGACAGAAAGAGTTGGGAGAGGATGTTGAGGAGCGTTGCGCTGCCCCGTGACGCAAAAGTTTCGAAACTGGAGGACGACTTTGACGAAAGTGATGGGAGAGAGGGTATGGTGAGCGATATCATGGATGTCCTTTCTATGACACAACCTCCCCCACCACTTCCACACCTTCCATCACCCACTCAGCTTGAGCCTGCTGCCAATAGATATTTTGACGAAGAGACGCGAGGCCCAAGATGTGTATACCGGGCTACGAAGACGGATGTGCAATCCCTGGTAGAAGTGCTTATTCGATTGCAACTCCGGAAAGAGAAGTGGGGGAGACACTTCCATGCTGGGGATCTGGATGTTATCTCAAGTCAAGGAATGAAGATGGCCAAAATGATGGCTTTCGAATCATTCTCAGCAGAAACCCAAGTAGGGGACGACGATGGCGTTCTCACAAGCGACGATATCACAAGAACAATGGACCGTCTCGTGAGTGCGAACGTCAAAATCAGTGATCCCATGACTAATCATATTCACAGCCAAACCTTCATCTACGCTTCCTACAGCTCTGGGGTATGATTTTTCAACCCCAAGAACAAACGGCTGGCTCTTCACCAGACCCAAAAGGACTATTTTTTGTGCCCCGCTATGAGATCCCGCTTGGCGCGCTCTCGCTCTTCATTCCACAAGCTGCCACTTTGGCACGGTATGGAGAACGGTTGGACATGCAAGATATGCGAATCGCCTTCACTGAAAGCTTTTCGTCCTCGGAAATTGACTGCACTTCCCCATCTATCACTCGCCTCGCCAGATCCCTCTCCGAAAAGGCATCTAGAAGCATACCCACGAGTCACTACCTGGTACTCTTCACCTCATCGAACCAGCAACCACATCGTTCAGACCCAGTTCTAGGGATATATTTCCCTGGCCCCTTGTTCACTACAGATGAACATAAAGGGGAACCTGTCTATAGCGCCAGTCTTGCCTCCACCTCAGACTGCATGCTATTACAACTGTGGCCGGAATATCGAGTTGTGAAATGGAAAGGAGATGGAATTGATCTTGCGAAGATGATGAGCGGTGATACTAGCGCTGCTCAAAGTGGCAAGATTGCAGAACTAGATCTCGCTCGGGTCGCTATGGGAAGTCCAAAGAGTGAAGTGAATGTATTGTCTGAAATCCCATACTGGATTGGAGGACCAAACTCAGACTCAAGCCCGGCTGAAAACACGCAGAATGGTTTACATATCGATCCGAGCAAGAGAACTGCGACTCTTACAATCAAGCCACTCACTGAAGGGATGTCTGGATTTGAGCAGATAGGGGCCGACGGAGAGACGTGCGAGATCGAAGTCTCAGATGCGGAGATGCATATCTTCACTATCTCGGGAGAGGCTATTGCAAGAAAACAGATGAAACCTATTGTGCACGACCTCCCCAGATATACACGGGACGAGAAAGCTGTACTGGTCGCTGGAGAAGAACTGAAGGAAAGGATCAAAGGATTCGAATCAAGTTGAATCCCATGTCGTTGAAGTAATGTAATTAATTTGGCCCAAATCCCCAGAAGTCAGGACATAGCAAGTCAACACGATGAAGAAAGTAAGTAAATAAACAGGTACATAGGTAGAAAGAACAAAAAGAACAAGGAACCCAAGAGAACGAATACGAGTCTTATCTCCCCAGCAAACCCCAACCAAGCAAATCTCGACAATCTCACCAAGTACAACTGGGGCGAAATGCCGACATAACACAAGAGTCTCTTACATGATTGACAAGCAGTTTGGCAAAAGCTTGAACGACAACACCCACCCGCATGAACTGGGTCGAAATGCAGAAATGTAGGCGGAAGCTTTTCCGAATACTCCTAACGTGGCTTGCGCTCTTGTCCATTTTCGAGGGTTCCCGCATGAGTGAGGTGGGTGTGGATGATGCATATGGTATCATATGTAGGACAGGCTGTACATCACATTACACAACATCACGCAGAGCATCTCGGCTTCAAATGGACAGTCATAAAGAGGGTGGCCACGGATTTCCGAACCCTCAGGGATTTTGCGCCCGTTGCTATTCTGTTACTTAGAGACTAAATAATTGTAGTGTACAAAATCGTTCAATTTGATTAGCTAATTATGACTTCTTCCGCCTTTTAAACGCCTCCTTGAACTTTACATCGGCTATTTTTGCTTCTTAATACAAATTATTTAACTTTCCACAAAAGCCGGGTTTTGGAAATCTGTGGCCGCCGTCTCTTCGAGCAAATGCGCCGAAGATACAGTTTTTTTCGATTGCACCACATAAACCTAAACATGTGCGTCCGGCGATCTCCAGTGAAGGCGTCGTTATGGTGAGACCTCAATTCGAATCCGATGCTTAACCCTTGAGCTTTGAGCTTATCCATTCGCTTGCTTCCGTAGGAGGTCTCACGAACCCCCACTCACACTACACGACCCCCGATACGCCATGTTTCTCGACCTGAAAAGAAGGCTGGAAAGCAATTCCCTCACCAGAAAGTCAAAGGAAAAAAGAAGCTTTGAGGCACTCAGGCACCTACTGCACGTAGTTTTCGGGATTCCGTCCCAACCACGCTTGCTTGCCAGCCGTGGCTTCTGCAGCGGCCTACGTATGAAATGGAATCCATGCAACCGATAGCTGAATCCCCAAAAGTCGCCGATAATAAATAAATAAGCAGAGTGTCGCAAGGGTCCAGGGCCAGGTCCAGGCGCGATCAACCTTACCTCTCCCGTCTTACATAGGGCGGCCAGCCAGAAGTGGAGTTATCATCGTTGGGGCTCGGCGGGACGCTGCATCCCTGACGTCTTGGAAATCAATAGAATAGACTCACGGGCACACTGGTTGGAATTCGAGTTTTCCGAAAGCACAGAGATACCGAGAGGGCTTACCTCTGCAGCGAGGGAGTACACTAAAACCAATGTGTATGTTTTACTTTTTATGCCTTCGTATCTCTTGCCTCCATTTAGCCCACTGGCCACGATAAGCGATGGGAGGGAGTCTAAGGGGGGAGGGAGGAAGGGGGTCCAGAGTCCCCTCAGTCAAGCACAGAAGTGCCTTATAAAATGTTTTGTAAGTGAAGTACTTGAATTTGAGGAAATAAATACATGCGATTGCTAGTCCATCAATGCCAACACCTTACTACTAGATAAGTCTCATCTCCACAAATTGAAGGCCCAGTTTCAGCGGCATGGAAAGTTCACAATAATTAATCTGTAGAAGTGAAGGTTGGCAGAATTTTGATTCGAGGAGGTTAATCGGGTGATGACAGCTTCTCGTCGTCGTCCTCAGTCCCAAACTCGTTATTGGAGCACTGCAAGCTAGAAATTTTTGACGATCCGAGCTTGAGGCAGCTGGAGTCTGCTGGACAGTGACACATGAAATTTTGAAATATTGTGTCACGGCCGGAGGGTCCTGTCATATATCAAATGGCCAGATTGCCCTTACATCTTCTTCGTCCTTTATGGGTTCATCATCGTCAGGACTCTCGCTAGTTAATACAACTTGTAACATTGCGTTAAACATCTCCCTATGCGCCAACTCCGTCGCTTCCCAGTCCTCTTGCGGAGTCCATCCATCGGATGCAGTATTATGCAAGCTCGACAGATTGTACTTCAGATCATGTGCTGCCTCAAATGTTCTGTATTCCTTCTGGTGAATCGCTAATTCTTCGGGCGTGGGTGCGTGAAATGGACACGAGCCCGCAAGACCCAGCTCCTTCCAGCGGAGCGAAGTTTCGATTAGCTCGTGACGAAAGGCCACGAGGCCATCCTTCCACGTCCTATAGCAATAGCGAAAGGGCCGGAACAGGCCTTCATCCATCAACCTAGGTCCAGACAGTTTGGGGACAAGAAATTGAGAGCAAACATCAAACGCTTTTGCGCATAGCTCACTATTGGGCTCAAGTTGATTCTCGAGTGAGAGAGGAGCAACAGCCCTTGCAAAATCTGGCACGTCGTCTGCATACCAGAACGCTGGCTCAATACTAGTCGATTGCCAGTCCATGATATCCGTAATGGCAGAGGGGTCGTCGTCCGAAACAAATATGTTTCTTTTATGTAGATCAGGGTGGAACAATGTTGGTGCAGCCGCGTCCCGGATTCGAGGATCTTCAGACATTTTTTTTATAACAGCACTTCCAGATTCCAGGAGACGAAGGTGAGCCTCAACAGATCCGTGGTAGCGCGGTTGGCTGTGAGGAACAGCATTGACAGGTGGGACTCTCGAAAGACCGGCATCGATGAGACCGTCACAATATGCCAGCAGATCAGGCCCTGAAATGATTTATAAGTGGTGCGTTTGTGGCAAGTGAGAGCCACGAAAACTTACACGGTCCCTGGTTGGGTTTAGTGTTGTGGTAATATCTAGATTCGCCGACGTTGCAGTTCCAGTAAATAGCTCCGCAATGAGGCCCGATACAGAATCTCTGGTTCAAGCTCTGCTTGGAGCCGGAGTCGAGCGGGGCATCGACAAAATACAAGCTCCCGTAAGCTGGAAATTTGATGTCTACCATCTCTTTGACCTTCTGATATATGGCGTCTATGCATCTTACTTGCTGGTCCCCAGCCATAGTTGGCCATCTCTGGTGCAATTGAACACCAGCGGCGTGTTCCATTATGATGTATTCGCTACCAATGGCATTTGAAGCATCGTTGCTCCAGTCAAGGATTTTCGGTATAGGAATACTAGTATTAGTTTGTACTTGGACGTGCATGGCGATTAGCAGCTGCACTGCTTATCTATCGGATATTTTGATTCGAACTCACGATATTCAATAGTGGCGACTTCGGAATTGGTGGCCAACCTAGGCGGCCCTGCTATTGCAAAGGGCAACCTCGCCACGACACGTTTTGCATTGTCGGTGGTAAAAATGAAGACCCGATTGAACGTCCCTTCTCTTCTCGTAAGTCGTGATGGAGGCAGCTCCAGGACATAGCTCGACAACTTTCCTGCGAAGTGTGTTGAAATCAAAGGCTATGAAGCGCGAGTCACGCTCCAACTTGTCGCGACGAAGCCATCGGCCGCTTGTATAGGCGTGAGGGTCAAGGCCTGTATACATGTTAGTGACACTGATGTGATTAAGAGAAACGGGGTGGGTGGTGGAGGGTAGGGCTCACGAGCTGCTGGAATCGAGCCCTTTGTCTGTTCTACAGAATGGAATTGTGCGTTATGGGCGGACGGTTCGTGTGGCTTCCGCGAATGTAAATGAAGAGACGATGTTCTGTCTGCAGAAAATGTGCTGAAGAGTGCAAGCTGCGTCCTGGAGGGATGGAGCACCAAACTACCCGTGATCCACGGCAACCCTGATAATGTACGGCCCATAGGTATTTCTAGGTAAACGCTTGGATCGAGGTTATGCTTCAGGTCTCCAGGTTTGCCAGAGGCCACTTTGACCTTAAGCGAACCAATAAAGGATAGGCAGCGAGCTGATTAGGTTTCCTACTCCTAGATACCCTCAGCTCCTCACTCCTCATCTCAATAACACTTTGCAGTTAGACTAAAGTCATGCATGCAAACTCTTGTGCGAGATTATTTGAAAAGAGTACTGGTTCGATAAAGCATTGCCGCCATTGGAATGCCAAGGGCAGGAAAATGATGGGAACGGACTCTACTCCGTCGAGTCTCGAAGCATCACGAGGGCTCCTCCCTGGTAAGTTCGTCCGATTCTGGATACATTCGAAATGTTGCTCATCCCATTAGATTTGAGGTACAGCGAGGGTTTTTTCAATTTCACTCGAGGCCGCTTCGTTTGTGACGAAGCGCATGAGATGTCACAGCGCCGCGTCCGATTCCATGTGAACGAGCTGGCCCGCCTCGCAACCGACGCAGTTGAGCGAACAAATGCGTCAGCATAGAAAAATACCCCGACGGCATGTACAATAAAGCTATGCTTCTCACCATGGACGATGGCACTCAAGTCGTGGCGAAGGTTCCAAATCCCAATGCTGGCAGACCTCATTTTACCACAGCCAGCGAGGTTGCCACGATGGACTTCGTACGTTTCGTCTCAAGCATCAAGGAATGTTATTACATGTGCTAACCTGCGGTAGGTACGGAATGTTCTAGGAACTCCGGTTCCTAAGGTGTTTGCTTGGAGCTCAAGGGCAGAAGAGAATCTGGTTGGTGCGGAGTACATCATTATGGAGAAGCTTCCAGGGATTGAGCTTGAACACGCTTGGCCCAATATGACGATTGGCGATCGGCTTGCTGTCGTGAAAGCCATCGCTCGTTATCAAAAATCCTGGTGCTCAGTGTCCTTCAGAAAGTATGGGGGTCTTTATTACGCCAAAGACCTAGATTTACCGACTGAGAATGAGCCATTGCATACGGACGCAAATGGCATTGATATCAAAGATCCAAAGTTCGGGATTGGCCCATCTACTGGACGGGAATTTATTGACAATGGAAGAGCAACTATCGATTTTGATAGAGGACCATGTAAGATTTCAGTTTCTCATCTTAGACTTATTTGACTGACCCGAGTAAGGGAAAACTGTAGAAGACTATCACAATGCAATTGCGCATCGAGAGATAGCTGCCGTGAGCAAGCTCCCTCGCCTACCCAAGTCCCCAATAACCCTTTGTGGCCCGGGAACATACCAACCGACGAGAGAAAAGAAGCTCAAGGCATTGCACTGCCACCTCAAGCTAATACAGTTCCTACTCCCTGCAGATCGGTCTATCTGCTCATCGCATCTTTGGCATGGCGACCTACATGTTGCTAACATTTTCGTGAACCCGTCAAATCCCACCGAGATCGTGGGTCTTATAGACTGGCAGTCTACAGAACTAGCTCCTCTCTACCATCATGCCCGCCAGCCCCAAATCATCGATTATGATGGGCCACCTATCATAGGTCTCGAACGGCCTCATCTACCAAAAGATATAGAGCATCTCGAAGCAGACGCAAAGAAGCGAGCAGAGGCTTTATACTTACAACAATCACTCTGCTCTCTATATAATACATTGACCCACCACCAAAACGCACGACTTTACGCTGCGTTCGTGTTCCAGCAAACGACCAGCCATCTCCTCCTACTCCTGGCACGCAACCTCCTCATCGACGGCGAGGCAACCTACCTCTCGCAAGTCGCAGAATTGGAGGCAATGTGGGACGAACTTCCAGGATCCAGGGGCTCGGCTTATCCCTTCTCGTTTTCAGCTAGAGAGCGACAAGAAATGGAAGCCGATACTGAAGGTGCAGTTCGGGGTATGGAGGCGATGCGAGCAATTCGGGAGAGTATTGGTGAATTGTTTCCTGAGCAAGGAATTGTGAGGACAGAATTGTACGACGAGGCTCTAGAGGCGTTGGAGCAGATGAAGCAGCAGGTTATTGAGGAGTTTGCACAAACCGAGCAGGACAGAAAAATTTGGCGGAAGGAATGGCCTTTTGGAACCTGAACTCAGGGCCAGCAAATCAGCTATCGAAACCCTCAATACCACAGCCGTACCTCGCCTTGTCGTGCGGTCTTGCATAAATAAAACCTTGCTCAGGGAAAACATCTGGTAGGGGTTGTATGATGCCCATGAAGGACGCCAAACGTTGACTCCCAGTATTTTTATTCGCCATCCATTTGACCCTTTGATACCTTACAGAATCGACGATCAGCTGCTATTGAAGTGTAGTATCGTATGTGTTTGAGTGTGACGTCTTGTAGCAGACGGGAATTAACTGAGTGCTTAACGTGTTTGCATATGAAGTTTGACTTAATTTTAGCTATTGGCAGTCGTTGCCGAGGAGCCCAGACAGATCGCCTTCGACTCACCAACAGCTCTGATCCAAAGATGGAGATGGAAATTGCTCGTGGAGATTCCGATATTGAGCAGCGTGTTACTTTATATCTATTTTTTTTCTCAGCCAAAGCTAACGAATTTTGTGTGCACTACCGTTCGTTACGATAGTTAGTCGTTGGCCAACCCTCACTGAGGAGATCAACACATATGAATGTTACCTCCAAACTCTGGCTCTCTCCAGATCACCTTTCCAACTTTTATACACGAACATCTCACAATTGTATGAAAGGCCAAACAAGAGCCTTGGGCGTCATGACTAGAATTTCATTCCTCTGGGTTGAGAAAGTTTTGGTTTGGTTGAATATTCAATTGATTTACAGATATAAGGAGCTACCCTCCTCTTCTTTTACTCCCTTACCTCTCTTCTTGTTTCTTTCGTACCAGACTTATTAGTTCTAGATAGCCAGCGCCAAAGTACTCTCATACCTCTTTCAACGTTCTCCTGGCTGGTGTCGTTACAGATGCTTGGCCTCGGTTGCATTAATCTTCCCATTCCTTTGGTAGACCTCGATATAAAAGAACTCTTGAATTTCACTTTTATGGCGATCGATCACTATCCGGGCTGACATGCTTACTAAAAATTAGGAGTGAGTTTGGCTACGCTAGCTACAACTGTACGCTGCAATGGCAGGGGACGGAGCAGCGAGGTTCCAAGCGGTCAAGAGATAAGGAGTGAGCAGGGCTGAGAGACAACACAATCGGAACTTCTGTGTCTCGATCGGAAGAGGAAGATCCAGATCCGGCACTTACCGGTGCAAAGCAACGCCTGTTCGGGATAGAGTAATGAATATCAGTTTGAGCATAGAGTGTGACAATCGAAAGAGTGACGTTTATCCAGCCAGCAATCTCGAATGGCCCGAGGCAAGGTCGCACAGGGGATTTTCGTCTTATCTTGGCTGTGCTATCAGCCCGTGTCTCTCGACCTGACAAGCTTCACCACCATGCAGTGATGCAGTCATCTCTCTCGGAAAGTTTAAGAGGCTATCTATCAATTGGGCTTTACGCCAGGGGTTCGTTCGCCGAATCGATACAGATGTCTCTGAAAATATTCGGTATAAAAATAATAGGTCAAAGATGGACCGCAGCGTCACAAAACGGCCTGCCTTTCCGGGTAAGGGGAGGTTGGGCTGACAGATTATCAGGGGTAGCGAGGCAAGTGGCAACATCAATTGGAAAGCTTGGAGACGCCGAGCCTCCTCGTTTAAAGGCGGTCCACTCGAGATCCTGAGCCTCCTTTTGATTCAGAAAGGGACAATATTGGTTTATTTCCCGGATCTTCCAGTTCGTCCGTCCAGGCCCAGATTCGGACGGCTTGATGCTGGTTTGTGGCAATCGGCAGATACGCTCTTCCGAAAACGCATAAACTCAACGGAATTTTGGATATGGGCATCGGCTGATGGGTGTGAACTCATGACTGAAGCTCCCGTCGATAGATTGCTGCAGGGACTTGCGATACAGTAGTTGACAACTTTGACAGCGCTGTCTTTACTTAGAAAAGTCTCATCCGCAAACACGGGTTCCATAAGGTTTCTGCTAGGCTAGCATGTTGACGCCTCCGTCAGTGCTTGATCCACACTACTGGCGGGAAGAGGAACATCAATAGTGGCAATCTGGGCCTGGCTGGCTCTGCCTTATCGCGAGACACATATTTGAGTTGAGTTTCGCTGGATTTGCGGTGCAGATTAACAGAGGCTTTTGGGGAAACTCAAAATTAAGGCAATCCAGATAGGAGTTCCAGGCTCGTCAAGAATTGAAGAAGAAACAGGCTATCTCACTTCTTTATGTAGACGTGTCCTTGATTAACAAAAGGATGGTTTGATAAGGTGCCAGGTTTTGACTGCATGTTGCTTTTCTTGGGTGTTGGTGTGTTGACATCCCTGACGCCGAGCCGATCCTTCGAGCCTTCGAAGAGTTGAAAGCGGCCAAACAAAAACGCCGATATAATTGATGCGATTAGCTGAAGGGATGGGGGTTGTGTTACAGTCCCATCAGCATGCATGCTCGTTCCCTTGCTAGGCAGGTCCTACAGTAGAATGCCAGTGGAGAGGATAGCGGGCCACCCATCTGCTGCAGGCATGGATGACATGGGCATGGCGGCATCGTGGATGCATGCACTGACTGGATGGCTTTGGGTGGGAACTAGGAATCCAACAACTCTGGCTCGCTTCCTCGCCATCTGCACGACCAGATGCACCACGACTCTGTGTACATACAGTCGAGAACCGTACAGGTTTCTACACGAGGACAAGTTGCATCTCAGCCAACCATCCATCATCCATCCTTCTACCACATGTTTGCCACACGACTGGACGATGGAGGCTCGAGGAGGGAGGGTACGTAGGAAGGTACTTTCTACTTCTCCGTACTTGTATCCAGGCAAACATATATTTCTAGATCTCCAAGGGTCCTTTCGCCTCCTTTTACACTTTCACCACAAGTTCGCAACCCTTCCTCGTCTATTCTCTTCCTCATCTCATCCGTCACCTCCGATGCAAGTGAGATCCGTAAGACCCGCTGCCCTGTTCCTTATCAGTGACTCTGACCAGCAGGATCAGGGCCAGATCCGACGTCAAGAAAAGGAAAAAACACGGCCCAGCCAGGCACCGTGCCATGCATGGCCCATGGCAGCAGCCAACTAACGGATGGTGGGTGGGTGGGGGGTGAGAAGTGAGAAGTGCTGCACCAACAGCAATACCCCCTTTGCGCACACACAACCACAACCACAACGCACCCACAGCCAGTCCAACGTTACGACAGAGAGCTATTCCTGTTCGAGACCTTGTTTTACCGTGTAATGATTTTATCGCTAAGCCAGCCGCTGCTTGCTACTGCTTATTATTATGATCATCTCGGGCTGCCAACGAACGCCAGGCAGGCAAGCCCAGCTTCAGCTGATGCCCCAGCACAGCACGGGAGGCACGGAGAAAAGAATCAAGCAATAATATGCATGCGCGAACGCAGCCCCTCGTATCCCTCTGATTTGAACCCAAAGTCCATCGAAGCCTCCCAGGTACCGTACCCGTACATTCTTTTTCCCTTTCTCTCCCTCCCTCCCACTCTCCCTCCATCACCAACAACACTTCCTTCTCCCTGGCCCTCAACTACCCCTCCACTCTCCTCTCCTCTCCTCTCCTCTCCACACCCACCACCTCCCAATCCAGACATCCTCAGCCTTTCCATTTTCTTGGTACGCCAAGGTGCCAATCCCTCACTTCAACGGTCCCCCATTTCTCTTCAAAAGTCAAGACGTTGTCAGGTATGTAATAATAATCGATAGTTTGCCGTTGACTGCAGGTGTTGTCAAGTACGAGTTGGTCGCTGGTACGTACCAACCTCAATAGAGCAACACTAACTCCACGTCTCAGACTATCACCATCCACCTCCCTTGCTGGCTCAGCACCGGTCTCCCGCCATTGTCCAAACTAGACACCCGCAAGTCTTGCTGATCGATACTCAGTGAGGCAGTCGCTCCACAAAGGAGCCAATTAAAACAAGTGCGGCCCGAAATATATATTCCAAGGTCCAACAGATTCAAGGCCCCAGAAAAGCCTCAGCAGCCTAGATAAGAGCGGGTCAACCTTCAGCGTCAGAACTAGGCACGCCGTTCAAATACCTACGACGCCCCCAACGAGTTCCCAAACACCTCCAGTCTTCAATCTCAACATCAATCCGTCGCAGACATGTCGATATTCTCGAAGCTCAAGGCCTCGAAGAAGGCGGCGAAGGATCACAAGGCAGCAGAGAAGCAGAAGGAACCCGATGCGGCTGCTCTGGTCCCATACAAACACACTCCCACCCATGCCGCTGTTGATGCGCTCAGCGGAGCTCCCTCCAGTTGGTCGAGAGATGATCGGTCCAAGATCAAGGCTCAGCACAAGAGAAGGAGCGAGATGGTCATGACCAGAACTCCAAGTTCTCTATCAACGATATCCTACATGAACTCAGCCGCAGGTCCCAGCTCTCAAGCTCCTCCTCTTCCTCGGAACTCCAGTTACAGCAGCTTCAACCCAACTTGGTTCGATAAGATGGATGGCACGATTGATACCAGGCAAAATAGATACAGACCTCAACGAGGCCACTCCTACCACGACTCTGGACTTGGACCAAGCCCGTTGGGAAGTAAAGTTCAATCCGAAGGTACTTCCTCCACAAACCTCCAACAGGCATCACTTTCTCTCACCGAGTTCCAAGCACAGCTCGACAATCGACTGACTTCATCTGTAGAAGCCTCCCCGGTTGTCAGCTCTGGTACTAGCACCAACTCGAACAATTCTTCCGATCACCTTGAGATTGCCGGCCCTTCTACCCAGAGACCAGCTGCTACGGGCCAACCAGCAAAGACCGAAATACCTCAAGGAACTGTCTTTGCTGAGCAAGATATCTTTGATCGTCTCCACACCAGTACAGCGAGGAAATTAGGCGAAGCACCCCTTTACGATATCCCACCAGGACCAAAACCCAGAACGCCAACCAAAGCGGCGCCCGTGGTAGAGCAGAAGCCGAAGAAGCAAAGATGGAGTATTCTCGGAAAGAAGAACACTGCTGCTGTCTCGTCGTGATCCCTCGATGCAGGAACCCTATCTTTTTGGGACATATGATCCATGTAATGCCGGTAGGGTGCATCATGCAGGTGTTTGGAATATCGAAATAGGGAGAGACCATGCGGAAGCCGGGAGCACGCATATTTGCACATCATATTTTCTGCCTGCATACAACTTTTTGCTTTTTGTTTCTGCGCATATCGAAATTCTGGCACAACTCAACGCAACACCTCGTCGTTTCCACGAACACCTATTACAACCCGATAATTTTCCTTTGTCTATCACTGTGCTTTCGGAGTTCCTTGCTCAAGCGCATTATTCCTTTTTTTTGTCTTTTCCTCGAGAACTAAGCGCCACGAAGTTTCTGTCCGGTCTCATGGGGAACACGTTGTTCCACCACCACCACCCAACCCACCTTTGTGTATCGAGAAGGGAGGAGGAGTCCAATTGCCTCACAAACCGGCATCGGACAAGTACAAGGAAGAAAATTTTCGGAAGATGGGACGGCTTTTGATATTGTTAAATTTTGCGATGGAGTTACTTTAGATGGCTGGACTACAGTACAATGGCTTTTTGTGCTCTTTTTGGGGGGAATTGGATTGGCCGTTTTCGATTCTGATTCTGGGGGAAGGGGAATGGCAATACACGATGTCATGCGTGGAATTGGTTATCAGGATAGACGGAAGGGGGATGCTCGGATTTGGATCTGGGCTTGGACTTGAATCGGTATCGGTATTGGATTATGAGTGCTGCTTGACAGGAAAGTCATTCCGGTCGCGGCATTGCGGTACACGAGGGAGTGCGAGAATGGTCACTACATGTGCATATACACCCACACACAGACAGGATAAATATCTAGAGAGGTGTCCATGATCTGCGGCACTGGCCCCCCTTCTGCCATGACATGATCTTCATGCTGTGCTCACTCCCCTGCGCCAATCTGTCAGTCAATCGATCTTGTCTGTCTGTCTGTCAAATTCTACCAACTGACTGCAGGTACCTTGCATAATCCTCTATCGCCGCGCTTTCTGGGGTTAGTCCGCACCGCAGACATACAGATCCCCCACAATCTGACAATATGAAATGCAATGATTTCCTCCCTTACATGCCAAGCCAATTCCCCTCCC